>JAGKTI010021823.1:0-15556 GCA_018397915.1 Birgus latro | reverse complement strand
ACAGATATATTTAGTCAGAGAATGACAGGAAAGCCGAAGCCAGAGAGCAGAGAATTCAGAAGAATCAAGTTCAGGAACACGAGAGCAAGATAGATCGTTGCGTACGTATACGCAACAGCCACCTTTGGCTTTTTTTTTTTTTTTTTTTTTGTAGGAGGATACAGAAAAGGGTTTGCTGTCAGTTGCCTCAGACAGCTGAGTCTCAGTGAGAAAGAGAAGGTGAGGTTTAGAGGAGAAGAGGTGGTGCTCAACAGCGTGAAAGTTAGAGGAAAGGCCGCGAATGTTACAGAAATGAAGAAGGAGTGAGTCAGACAGTGGTTCCAGGCAGCTCTTTGAGTCGTCACCGGGAGAGGGGCGGATGGTGGGGGCATTTATGGTCCACCCCCCTGGGGACTCCGAGGCATGATTTTTATGCGCCATTTTGAAAATTTTGAAAAGGAAGTGTAGTGTGTAGGTGTATGTAGTTTGGTGTTGACAGTTAGAGAAACTTGTATAGGAGAGCATGCTGGTCTACTCTCTGTGTAACTGAGACACTGAAAAAGTTCAGCAAAGGAGGATGGTCAGGAACAAGTCCTGAGGGCTGATGAAACGGGAGCTCCAGCTCTCCCTGTCATCAGCTTTCCATCCTCCCTGGGAGTACTGCCCTGCTCGACTGGTGCTACAGTCTCCTCACCCTAAAAACAGAGGAGGGGGTCCCTAGTCCCCTCCCCTGCCCCTTTTAGTCGCCTTTTACGACACGCAGGGAATACGGTGGCGGAATTCTTCCTAACACAACCTGGCCGCACAGTAGTANCCCCCCCCCTGGGGACTCCGAGGCATGATTTTTATGCGCCATTATGAGAATTTTGAAAAGGAAGTGTAGTGTGTAGCGTGTATGTAGTTTGGTGTTGACAGTTAGAGAAACTTGTATAGGAGAGCATGCTGGTCTACTCTCTGTGTAACTGAGACACTGAAAAAGTTCAGCAAAGGAGGATGGTCAGGAACAAGTCCTGAGGGCTGATGAAACGGGAGCTCCAGCTCTCCCTGTCATCAGCTTTCCATCCTCCCTGGGAGTACTGCCCTACTCGACTGGTGCTACAGTCACCACCTGAAAGCCCGGGGGAATTAAAAATAACACAGAGAGGCGGTGGCTCGATCGGTAGAGAGTTGGCTTGCAGTCCTACCGGACCCAGGTTCAAATCCTCGCCGGTACAGGGAAAAGTTTAAGGATTTGAATTTCGTCAAATTAAGCTTTACTGATTTACCAGAAGACCCGCTGACCTGTCGTAAAAATATCCCCGCTAATACCAATACACCAGTCCTGTATGAGACAGCCCTAGCCTGTATTCAATAAGGACGGTGGGTGTTAGTGCCGAAGTGGTGACATGTAGAGGTGTATGGTATGTAGGAGGACTGCTGAGCCTTGATAGCAGGCTATGAAGCCTATGCCCAGAGTCGGACACATAAAAAAAATATAAAAAAAAGTGACACCCCGCTGTATGATCCACTGCACCCGACTGTCAAGAAAGTGACGACCCGCAGTCAAGGGATTAACCCTATCAGGTTTCTGGGTTGTGCGACTATGTCTGTGCTAGAGTCAGCCGGTCTTGCATTGACCCACATCTTCGCACCGCAGTACTTTTCTTTGGTCACTCTGTGTAAATACACTTTTCATGACAGAAGTGGCTTTGGTGTCATTTTAAAGCAAAATAGTTGTACAGTAAGACCTCACTATAACGGACTAATTGGGGCCCAAGCCATTCCGGGAAATGCGAAATTCCAATAAAAGTGACATCCGGACTTACCCCTGCTAATCCGGACTTTTTCCGATATATCAGACATTAGTCCGGATTACATTAGTGGTTTTCACCACCATTGCAGTATTGTACTGTGTTATACCTTCACTACATTAATCATATGGTATGATAATACTGTATTGTGCTGAAAAACATGTCTTTTACTAGTCTTATTGTGGTGAACATAGCTGAAGTGATCAGGCAGTCCGGACTGCTTCTGGCTTTATCGGACTTTTTCTAATATATAGGGGTTTAGTCCGGTAGCTCCTCAAGTTCGATAAAAGCTAATTCCGGTCTATTGAAGTCTGTTATATCGAGGTGTTACTGTACTTTTTTGTTGTATGTTCGAAAAAGAAAAACAAAGAAAATGAAAAGTTAAAATGACAAGTTGAAGTTAGGCAAAAACCAAAAATTTTATATCTTGCTAAAGAAAAATATTCGGAAAAAAAAAACTCACAAAGTTATATAAATCTGGTTGAAACCAGGCAAAACTACAATAAATAACCTTTACTATCTCTATCTGTCTATTGCCAGATGCCTTAATCCCATAAGGGGTGCCCACAAACAGCTGGCCTCCATGTTGCCCTGTCCCCCGCCATTTCATTGCCCTGCTCTCAGTTCACACGCTCCTTTCTCATATACCTCTCCACTCCATCCCTCCATCTCATCCTTGGCCTCCCCCTCCCTCCACCTCCCCCCCCTCCACCTCGTTCACATACACTTACACTTTCCTCGTCAGTCTCTTGCTCTCAATCCTCTCCATTTGTCCAAACCACCTCAGTGTGTTTCTCGTAACACTTCCTATAACATCCACATCCACACCACAACTCTCCTTCACTTCCTTATGTGTCAGTCTGTCTCTCCGTGTGTCTCCACATGCTCCTCTCAAATAACTCATTTCCACTGCTCTTAGTCTTCCAAGCTTCACTTCCCTACGTTAGAGTTGGTATCACAATATTGTCATGTAGTAGCTTTTTCACTGCCATGCTCACTTCCCTGTTTCTTATCACTGCTTTCAAGGAACCAGCAACTTTTCTTCCTTGTTGCACCTTTTCAAGCACTTCACCTTCTAAACTTCCATCCTTACTCATCACGCTACCCAGGTACTTAAATGCATTCACATTTTCCATTTCCTTCTTATCCAGCCTCACTGTACATTCACTGACTTCACGTCTCAGGAAGACCATAACTTTACTCTTCCCTTAATCCACCTTTTGATTCCATTTCTTACACACTCTCCCAAACTCATCCACCACACCTTGCAGCTCCCCTTTGTTTTCACTTAACAACACAGTATCATCTGCAAACAACAGTACAGGTAGTTTCCAAACACTGCCCTCTCTCACTAGGGCTGCTCCAATATCCACTGCCCTACCTTGTATCTCTTTTATAACCCCATCCATATACAGATTGAACAACCATGGAGACATGACACATCCATGTTTCAATCCAATTGTCAGATAGAAAAATTCACTCAGTTCACTATCCACAAGCACTTCAGCCTTAGCACTCTCATACATACTCTTCACGGCCTGCATCAACATCCCATTTACTCTGTATATTCTTAACACTTTCCACAGTCCTTGTCTATCCTGTCATATGCTTTCTCCAAATCCATGAAGGCCACATACAACTTTTTTCCCTTCTCTAGATACTTTTCCACTAGAGATCTAAGAATGAATATCAGATCAACACAACCTCTTCCCTTCCTAAAACCTTCCTGTTCTCCAACTAATTCCTCTGTTACGTCCCTAACTCTGTCAATAAGTATCCTACCATATACTTTTCCAATTACACTAAGAAGACAAATGCCTCTTATGATTACCACACACTTCTTTTTCCCCTTTTCTTTTCTACAGGGGAATAATTATACCTGACTTCCAATCCTCTGGGACTCTACCTTCCTCCCAGGCCAGTCTGCACATCTTCCACATTCATTCTACTGCTATCTCTCCCCCATGCTTCAGCATTTCACCACACACTTCATCATTTCCTGGGGCTTTCCCCATTTTAACTTTCTTCATTGCTTCCACAACTACTATCCTACTAATTTCTTCATCTCTTCTCACATCCTTCCTTCCAGCCATTCCCTAGCCACTTATACATGCATTACTTTCATTCTCTATGTTCAACAAATCCTTAAAGTGTTCTCTCCATCTGCTCACTTTTTCTCCCTTTTCTAGTAGTAATCTACCATTTTTATCTTTCACTCCCCAGCTAATTTCTTTGGCACCCTGTCTAACTTTCTTTACCCCTTTCCAGAACATTTTCTTACATTCCCTCTACTTTACACTCACGTTCCTTCCAAATTTCTCATCCACTCTCTTCCTAGTCTCTCTTACTAATCTTCTCATCTCTCTCTTCCTCTCTACATATAACTCTTTCTTCCATCTCAACTTCTTTCACGCCCGTTTCTCATCCACTTACAATATGCTTTCTTCTTTTGTGCCATAGCCTGTCTCACCTCTTCATTCCACCATGCTGTTTCCTGCACCCCCTTCTGTCTTCTCTTCACCCCACACACCACCTCACATGCTGCAAAGATTTCTTCTGTGAATATCTTGCACACACCTTCCACGTCCCCCATCTGCTCCAATCTGTATTTACCTAATCACTCCTCCACTTCCCTCTTATATTCTGCCTTTTTTCCATCCTCTTGTAACTTTTCCACCCTCCTTGTATATACTACTTCCTCCTGTCCTTCCCATCTTCAATTTCTCCATTTTGTTTTGACTTTAATTCTGAAAGTCCACTCCCCCAACCTCTATATACTCTTGCATCCATTACAGACCTTCTCATCCTTTCATTCACACAAACATAATCAGTCATTGCCTTCTGTTCATTCAGTTCACCACCCTTCCTTCTCATCAGTCGTAACGTATACCTGTGGATCATTTTGTGCCTGAAGAGGGTATTAGCTATCACCAACCCCCTCCTGGCACAAATGTCCAATGAAGCACTGCCATTCTCATCCATCTAAGTAGGCACATCCCACTCACCAACTACTCCATCCACCTTTCCATTCCCTACTTTTCCATTCATATCTCCAATCAAAAACACACTCATTCGTTTCAAACTTTTCCATGCATCCTTTCACATTTGTCCAGAACTCTTCTCTCACTCTGCTTGCTTGATCTTGCATTGGCACATACACGCACACAATCGCCCACATTTGTAGTGCAACTTTCAATCTTACCCACACAATCCTTGAGCCAACTGATCCATACTTTGTTATATTCTCATATTCTCCTTCCATCTGTTACTCACAGCAATACACACTCCTTCTTTTGCCCTCTCATTCTTGCTTACTTCTAGACATGTACCCCATCCATACTTCTTTTCTCTCACACTCTCACCTCTCCATTTAGTTTCAGTTAACCCACATACATCCACTTTTGCACCCTCAAGCACCTGGACTATCTCTCTTTCTTTCATCTCATCATTTGCACCCCTCACGTTCCATGTAGCTATCCATGCCAAGTCCTTCGTTTGGTCCTTAGTCGTCACCTTTTGGTCATCCTGGTCCGAGGCTTCTTGTTCATATTTTTAGTTAGTTGTTTTCCAGGGAGGGGCACTACCCCTCTGCCAACCCACTTGTTGTCCCGTAGGGAACATGTGTTGGTTAGCTATAAGGTTACCACCCAGCATTGTAAATGCTTTCCTGGTTTACAGGAAATCATTTGGCTTGCCACCCAAGAGCTACCCTAAAAACAAAGTATCACTACACTAACGAGGAACCTGGGGCTAGGCAAGTTGGTCCTGACATTTAAGATGAGAGTGACCAGCCTCACTCATCCCTGAGTGGCATTACGTGATGAATAAACCCTTACCACCCCTTGGATATAAACCTTCACCGGCTCAGTCTGACTGGAGCGCTGTAATCGTTTCGTTTTTGAAGGCTCCAACATGCTTGCATGTGTCGGCCTTGGTCACCTAATGGCGGCTCTCCACGCTGCTCGATCTCTGGCAGCCTCCCTATTCAGTCCCTTAACCCTTAAGTCACATTTAATGACCTCGTCCCATGTCTTTCTCGGTCTACCCCTCCCAACCCCTCCCCCAATATTAACACTTCTCACCCTCTGTACCCAATTATCATCCCCCATCCTCTCCACATGTCCAAACCACCTCAGCCTACCTCTCCTCATCACAACACCAATACACTCCAGTCCCATCCTACCTCTCAACTCTTCTATCGTAAACCCAGCCCCCCCAGGCCTTGCACGCAGGGACGCACTGCACATCCACCTAATCATTGTCATTTCTGTACGTTTAAACCTGCGAATATCTTCTTCCTTTACTGCCCAGGTCTCACTACCATACAGCATCACACTCCTAACACATGCTGCATACAAAGACCCCTTAGCACGTAAGGAGAGTCCTCTCAATGTCAGGAGAGGCAACAGCTCCCTGAACTTCTTCCAACCACTTCTCACTCTAGCAACCGAGCTAACTCCAGCCCCACCTCCGGCACATAACATGTCTCCCAAATAACAAAACTCCTCCACACACTCAAGAGACTCACCTGCAAGTTCAACCCTGTCACGCCTAACAATCTCTGCCTGCTCTCCCCGACACAACGCACACATGAAATCAGCATTATCTCGCAGTCTACCTCTAATACCACTACATCTCTTGTGCACCCACTTATCACAAACACTGCACAAGATGGAATTACTTCCCACACCCATGTGGCAAACTGCACATGGCCACTCTCCCTCTCCTCTGATTGTACCGCCACCAACCCTAGATATCATCACTTTTGTTTTATCTGCATTTACCCTTAAGCCCTTGTGCCCCATACCATCTCTCCACTTCTTAAATCTTTCCTCAGCCTCCCCTTCATTCTCAGCAATCAACACCAAATCATCAGCATACAACATCTCCCATGGGAGTCCCTCTCTGAAGTCACGTGAGAGGGCTTCAAGCACCATGATAAACAACAAGGGACTCAAAACTGACCCCTGATGCACACCAACATTCACGGGAAACTCATCACTCAAAGCTCCATTCACCCTTACCTGAGTGTGAGCACCCACGTACATGGCCATAACCACCCTAACCAGCCACTCTTCCAACCCTAGCTTTCTCATTGCCCACTTCACCACCTCTCTAGGGACTCTGTCAAAGGCCTTTTCCAAATCAACAAAAACAAAATACAATTCCCTTTTCTTGCCAATATATTTTTCCTGAAGCTGTCGAACAATGAATATGGCATCAGTGGTCCCCCTGCCTGGCATAAACCCAAACTGCATCTCATTGATATTCACTCTTTCTCTAATCATACCTTCTAGAACTCTCTCCATTACTTTCATTATCTGATCTAAGAGCTTTATACCTCTGTAATTTCCCCTTTCCAGGGCATCACCCTTCCCTTTGTACACATTTACAATTACACTCTTCAGCCAATCATCTGGGACAACACACTCATATATAATCATATTTATCAGGTCAGTGACTAACCTCACCCCAATATCTCCTGAGGCCTTCAACATTTCAGCAGTCAACCCAGACACACCTGCCGCCTTCCCCACCCGCATCCTGCCTATTGCCTCACTCACAGTAGCAGCGTCAATCAAAGGCCAAGGCCCAAACACTGGATCAGCTGGCTCCAAACCTTCCCTATCCCAATCAAACTCCTCATTCAACAACCGGCTATAATGCTCTCTCCATGCATCTTTAATATCCTCACTGTTAACCACTACCCTTCCTTCATCATTCTTCACACACTGCTCGCCTACAATGTCCCGATTATCTCTCTTCATCTGATTTGCCACCCTAAAAACCATATTTTTCCTTCCTTCATGATTTAGATTATCAAGTAAAAATCTCTGTGACTCAGACTTCGCCCTGTTTACCTCTCTTCTAGCCCTGCGCTTGGCAGCCAAGTACTCCTCCCTGTTACCACCCTTCTTCCATTCCCGGAAAAGCCTTCTCTTCTCCTTAACTGTGGCTTCTACACCCTCATCCCACCACCAAGTTGCTTTATGTCTTGGTGGGCCTCTTGTCCAACCGCATACTGCATCGGTAACTCTCAAGAGGTTGTTCTTAAGGGCTCCATACTGTTCATTAACGTCTCTATCTTTGGCTTCCTGTTCAGCCACCACTCTCCTCATCTCACTATAAAAGGCATCCCTTACTGATTGGTTTCTCAGCTTCCATATTTTCCTCCTAGGTACATATGTCATCCTTCTCATCACTCGTTCCTTAAGCACCATGTCACAAATCAACAGTTTGTGCTGCTGAACACACTCCTCGCTTCCTATAACTTTAACATCCCTCACTAATCTCCTATCAACCCTCCTTACCAGAAAATAATCTATCTGGCTACTATTTCCCCCGGACTCGTACGTAATCAATCTACTCACTCTTTTTCTAAAATGTGTGTTGCACACAATCATGTCCATAGCCTCCCCAAACTCGAGTATTCTTTCCCCTTCCGCATTCCTCACACCATATGCACATCCTCCATGGACTCCTTCATAACCTTGAGCTGCTTCACCAACATGACCATTTAAATCCCCTCCCAGAACCACTACCTCATCATCACCCATACCACTTACTACACGTATTAAATCATCCCAAAATCTATCCTTCTCTGCGTCATCCAATCCTACCTGCGGAGCATATGCTGATATGACTGAAACCATCACCCGTCCGATCAAAATTTTCACTACTATTATCCTATCACTTACTCTCAAGACATTCATGACATACTCCACCCATTTCTCCGCAACCAACACACCCACACACCCATATCCGTCAGTTCCCCCCTGCCAAAACAGCTTATAGTAGCAATCCTTCCCAGCAGTCTTTCTGGCTGATCCACCCCTGTACCGGACTTCCTGCAGCCATGCCACATCGACCCACCTCCTACTAAATGCCTCAACAACTTCCCCTGCTCTTCCTCTCAAACTTCCCACATTCCACGAACCCACCCTAAACCCCCTGGGTGATTTGCTGTCGTCAGGCTTGCTTTGGTGCTTGTTTTTGTTCATAGTCATAGTCGGTAAGATAAAGGGGGGTAAACATTCCAAAGGCCCGACCCATTGCACAGACCCAGGTCCAGGCAATGGATCTGGGACCCCTAGCCCACCAGCTTACTAGTGGCTGTGGTAGTGGCCTCGGGGCACCCTGCCAGGACACCTGCAGGGACACCCTCCAAGCGCGGCTTGGCACTGCAACTGCCCCGCCATTATACACCCACTGATAGGCAGCCTCCTGGGGCGCTACTCCCAGGTTCGGGCCCCTCTCTAATGAGCGGAAGCGGCAGCCTGGGAACCGCAATGCCCTGTACCCTCTAGCACAGGTTCGAGCCCCATCTCGCCCCGGACCCATGATCTGTGCCGGCGGAACCCCAGTCAAGCCTCCCCCCAAAGTCCGCCACTAGGTAGCGGGGGGGGGGGCTGTAATATCCCATTAAATCACCAGGCACCAAAATCTGGTACAACCAGCGTAGTAAATGGTTTCCTGGTGTACAGGAAATCATTTGGCTTGTCACTAAGTGTAGATTCACATACAGGCTGAAGGATTATGGATATTTCTGCATCTTATTGCATAGTAAAGCTAAAGGAAAAAGAACCACAATATTTTAATAATTCTTGGCCGCATATTTGCTTTGTGATCTTTGTCTTGGATCGGTCAGTGTAAATACACTTTTTATGATTGGATCCTGTTTTTGGTGTTATTTTGAAGCTGAATAGTTGTACTTTATTGTAGTGTGTTCAAAAAGGAAAACAAAGAAAATTAAAATTAAAATTAAAGTTCAAGTTAGGCGAAATCCAAAAATGTAATACCTGGCCGTAGAAAAATATTTGGGGGGGGAATAATAAAGATATATAAATCTGGTTTAAACCATGCACAGCTACAATAAATTACCTTTATAATGATGTATAGTTATGGCAATTTATGCATGTCACTGCACAGTAAAACAAAAGAAAAAAGATGTACAGTTTTGTATGATTCTCGGCTGCAAATTTGCCTAGCAATCTTTTTCTTTGATCAGTCTGTGTAAATACAGTTTTCATGATAGAATACTGGTTTGGTGTCATTTTAAAGCTGAATAGTTGTACTTTATCTCAGTGTTTATAAAAGGAAAACAAAGAAAATCAAAATTCAAAATGACCAGTTGGAGTTATGCAAAAATCAAAGATTTATACCCTGCGTAGAATAATATTTGCCAAGAATAAATTAATAAAAAGACAAAGCCATGAATCGGACCAGCTGTGCTGTACCCGCCACCCATAGATCAACCATTCCGTGACATTGTGCTCGTCTTTTTGTTATTATGCGTAAAAGCGATTTATGGTGAATATTTTACAAAAGTGTCTTAAAAAAAAATTTATGCATAAATGCATCATCAGAATCTCTGAGTTTGGATTTGAAATGATGCGAAAACGCGTCATCAGAATCTCAAGAGGTTAAGACATATGCTCTTCCTTAGCTTAAATTCATGCTTTCGTGCCGCTCCATCATCCTTCAGTATAAGATCCTTTCTCTCCACTCATTCCAGTCCTCTTACAACTTTAACCCCTATCTGCTGGGTAACATCTATACATGTCACAGTCGACGTGCTACGTGGCCTCCGGGAAGAAGCTATACACGCAAGTGTTGTCCCACCGCCATTTGAACCGGCTGCCATTTCATCTCACCACCAAAGAGTACTGAAGAAGTTCGTCCTTGGTACACAGGTGAGTCAGTCTGTCCTGTGCTTCTGCCAGGTGTGAGAGGGGGTGTGAGTTGGGAGCGTGGTAGTGAAATGGCAGGGGACAGAGTGACATGGAGGCGATTTGTTTGTGGCCACCCCGTTCGGGATTGAGGCGTCTTGCAATAGATAGACAGATAGACAACAATTTCTTCAGGTTCCAATTTGTCTGATTCCATCTGCACTGCCTGTAGCCAGTTGCATCATCCACCCCAAGTCTCTTTCCAAGGACACTAGAAAAGGGCTCAGTGATAGTGCCATAAGGCATGCCTTCACAGCAGCAGTGTCTAGTTTATCAAGTAGTGGAGAAGTTATCACGTTGAGAGCAAAACCATAGTTGGCACTGTGGGCTGACGTACAAACGCGTTGTGCACTCACGCCGAAAATTAGTTCTCTTCCTCATGTCATTACTTATCAGTGCAACTACCTACATACCAAGGGATACTTTCATTCTCAGGGGAAAGAGTTGCTGACTAAAATGGTCATCAATTCATTTCCCTAAGTGCTAAACTTTCCGAGAAAGCAATTTTCAGTGGTTTGTGGGAAATTGTGTGTAGTGAGGTGACTGTATTAAAAATAGTCTGGCATTTGGGGGTTAAGCATCATAATCAGACTTTCTCTCTCTTTCTCTCTCCCTCTCTCTCTCACACACACACACACACACACACACACACACTATTAAACTATTAAAGTGGATGGGAGATTATTTGATAGGAAGGCAGATGAGAACAGTAATAAGAGACAAGGTTTCACAATGGAGAAATGTGACTAGTGGAGTACCCCAGGGCTCTGTCCTGGCCCCAGTAATGTTTCTGATATATGTAAATGATTTGCCAGAGGGTTTGAATAGTTACATGAGTATGTTTGCAGATGATGCTAAAATTATGAAACATATTAAATGTATTGATAGTTGTAAAGAACTTCAAGAGGACTTGGACAAAATACACAGCTGGAACCAGACTTGGAAAATGGACTTTAATGCCAAGAAGTGTCATGTATTAGAAATGGATATAAGTGAAAGAAGACCACACTGGACATATAAAATGGGCAATGAGATGATTAGTAAAAGAAAGGATGAGAAAGACTTGGGAGTGATTATTCGGGATGACTTGTCACCAGAAAAGCATATAAACAAAATTATTGGGGGAACTTATGGATTACTGACCAACATGAGACTGGCTTTTAATTATATGGATGAGGAAATGTTGAGGGAGTTGATAGTGACCATGATAAGACCAAGACTAGAGTATGCGGCTGTGGTATGGTCACCTCATTCGAAGAAGCATATTGATAAACTAGAAAGGGTCCAACGGATGGCAACGAAGATGATACTGTGTTTAAGGGAACTCACCTACGAGGAGAGATTGGAAAAACTGAAGTTACTAACATTGCGCGAGAGTAGGGAAAGAGGTGACTTGATCACGATATTTAGAAATGTAAGGGAATTGGAAAGGGTGGATAAAGAGGATCTTTTTGTGTTGGATGATGGAAGAACAAGAGTTCATGGCTTCAAGTTGAGGAAAAGTAGATGTCTTAATGATCTCAAAAAGTTCAGTTTAATGAACAGAAGCATAAGTATTTGGAATGACTTAGACGAAGAGGTGGTGCAGGCGAAAAACATTCATGTATTTAAAACTAGATTAGATGAATGTAGATATGGAGACGGGACAACACGAGCTTAGCTCAATTCCTGTATACTACAGATAGGTAAATACAAATAGGTAAATACACACTAAGATCTGAAAGAGAAAGAGAAAGAAGAATTGAGTAAAGTTAAAGAAATAATATCAGTAGTCATGGAGGGTAACAGTGAAGCCCAAGAAGAGATTAAAGAAGTGTTTAGGTTAGTTAAGTATGAGGAAGGAGGGGCGAGGCCATTGAAGGTGAAGTTTAAGTCCCAGGCAATAGTAAATGAAATCATGAACAGGACATGGAAATTGGCAGACAAAGAGCGGTTCGAAAATGTCTGGTTAAGGAGAGATGCAAACGAGGAAGAAAGAGCTAAAATAAAGAAGCTAAGGCAAAAAACGAACAGAGAACGGAGAAGGAGAAGACAGTGTTTTATTGGAGAGTTCTGGACCAGAAATTGAGGAAGTGGTACCGACGGAGAGGAGGAGAAAAGATGGTATAAGTAATAACGAAAAAAGTTTGAAAGTGGCGTACACTAATGTTGATGGATTAATATCAGCAATGTTAGAAATCAACGATTTCTTGAGGGTACAAGAACCTGATGTTATGTGCTTTGTAGAGACCAAGTTAAGGGAGAATATTGATATACATATGGGAGATGGCAAATACAAATTATGGAGAAGAGACAGAAAGATAAAATGGGAGGAGGAGTGATGATAGCAGTGAAGAACAACTTAAATGTAGATTCTGTGGAAATGGGAGAGGGTAGGGCTGAAGTGATAAACATGAAATTAGAAACTGGAGAGAACTGTAAGAGAGATATAGCAGTAGTATATGTTCCACCCAAGACAAGAACATGGATTGATGATGAATACCAGATGTTGTTGTCAGACATGGTTAGTTATCTACAGAAAGTGATTGAGAAAAGCAGCAATATAATTCTAATGGGTGATTTTAATTGTAAAGAGGTGAACTGGGTGGAATGGGACTCAGGAGGTGACGAAGATTCGTGGGGCACTATATTGTTAAACATTGTGATGAATAATGTAATGACACAGTGGGTCAAAGAAGAGACACGATTCCAAGGTGATGACACACCAGCAAGATTAGACTTACTGCTAACCAAAGAACCTGACGTAATTGAATCCTTGAAATATCTGTGTCCTATAGGAAAAAGTGATCACGTGGTTATTGAGTTCCAGATGATAATAGGGAACGTGGTGCCAAGAGACGAGCTCTATAGGCAGGGAAGATACAACTTTGGGAAAGCAAACTCTACAGAATTGAGAAAAATTTTTGAAAATGCAGATTGGAGAAAATTTTTTGAAAATGCAGATTGGAGAAAATTCTGAGAAACAAGAGAGATTCAGAGGAAGTGGGATATCTTTCTAGACCTCTATAATTCAGGAGTGGATAAATATGTTCCAAGAGTATGTGGCAAAGGATACAGGAAAATGGAGTGGTTTAATAGAAGGTGTATGATAGTGAAAAAGAGAGGGACATGGCGTGGAACAAATGGAGAAAGAGAGGTAATAACAGAACAAAGGAAGAATATAAAAGAACTAGAAATGAATATACAAGAATTCGTAGAGAGGAAGAAAGGAACTTTGAAAAAGGTATAATCGACAAATGTAAGGATGAACCCAAATTGTCTTATAGATTTGTTAATGGCAAATTGAAACAAAAGGAAGGAATCACCAAACTGAAAGTAGAAGGAGAGGTCTATAATGATGCAGCAATGCAAGCTGAAATAATGAACAAACGTTTCCAGTCAGTTTTTACTAATGAAGGGGAGTTTGTGGAGGGGCAGGGAGTGACTAGGAATGTAGTGATAAAAGATATAAAAGTGGAAGTGCAGGAAGTGTACAAATTACTGGAAACTCAAGATGTAAGGAAAGCCCCAGGACCAGATGGAATTTCAAATTGGGTACTGAAGGAATGCAGAGACCAAGTGACAGATAAGATTCGCAGTTTAATTTTGTGTTCGCTGGAAGAAGGGAAAGTGCCTCGGGAATGGAAGAGAGCAAATGTGGTACCAATTACAAAGGAGGAAACAAGGAAGAACCCCTGAACTATAGACCAGTGTCCCTAACCAGCTTGGTTGCAAAATTGTGCGAGAAGATTGTGAAAGATAGGTGGATAAAATATCTGGAAGAGATGAATATTTTGACTGAAAGTCAATTTGGATTTAGAAGTGGAAGGTCATGTGTGTCCAACTTATTGAGCTTTTACTCAAGAGCGATTGATGTGCTACAGGAGAGAGACAGTTGGGTGGATTGTGTATATTTAGATTTGGAGAAGGCCTTTGAAAAGGTACCCCATAAGAGACTAACGTGGAAATTAGAGCATATAGGAGGACTGAAGGGTAACCTCCTGGAATGGATGAGAGACTTTTTGAGAGACAGACAAATGAGGACAGTAATATAGGACAGGAGGTCTGGATGGAGAGAAGTAACAAGTGGTGTCCCACAGGGCTCGGTGTTGGCGCCAGTAATGTTTCTGATTTACATAAATGATATGGTAGATGGAGTGAACAGTTTTGCAAGTCTGTTTGCTGATGATGCAAAGATCTTGAGGAAGGTAGAGGTTGAAAGGGACTGTAAAATGCTACAGGAGGATCTGGATAGGATACATGACTGGAGCCGGATGTGGGAAATGAAATTCAACGCAAAAAAATTTAAAATATTGGAAATGGGTAAAAGCACCAAGAGACCATCATTGAATTATATGATGGGTAATGAACCAATCACAAAAGCGAGAGAAGAGAAAGATTTAGGAGTGCTGATCCAGGATAGTTTGTCACCTGAAAAACACATCAACAAGATAGTTAGAGAGACATATAAATTCTTGACCAACATATGAGTGGGATTTCATTACATGAATGAAGAGGTGATGAAAAAACTGATAGTGGCCATGATCCGCCCCAGGTTAGAATATGCGGCAGTTGTGTGGTCCCCACACAAAAAGAAAGATATAAACAAGATTGAGAGAATACAAAGAACAGCAACCAAGATGGTCCCCAGTCTGGCAGATCTGTCATATAGTGAGAGGCTAGAAAGGCTGGATTTGCCATCCTTAGAGGAAAGGAGAGAGAGGGATGACATGATTGCAGTGTTCAGGACCATGATGGGAGTAGATAAAATTGATAGAGAAGATCTGTTTTTATGGGATAAAAGAGCAACAAGAGGACATGGTCTGAAACTGAAGAGGCCACGCTGCTTGAAGGACATCAAGAAATATAGTTTTCTGTATAGAGGCATAGACCTGTGGAATAGACTGGACAAAGAGATCGTCCAGTCTAAAAACTTGAACGAGTTTAAAGCAAAATTTGACTTATTGAGAAACAGAGACGGGACCCGACGAGCATAGCTCATTTCCTGTATATCACAATTAGGTAAATACAGTTAGGTAAATACACACACACACACACACACACACACACACACACACA
>JAGKTI010021822.1:0-15558 GCA_018397915.1 Birgus latro | reverse complement strand
CTCCCGTCGCCCTGCGAAGCTCCCACCCGATGAAGCATCCAAGCAAGGAAAATTTTACACTTAACCAGCCGAATGCTGGGTGCTGAACTGGGGTCGCAAAGAGCATACGTTTATAGAACAAAATATACTCAGAATTACATGATAGATCATTGGTGTAAGCTTTTGTCATACGTCGCGTTACACCCCGTATATATGTGTGTGTGTGTGTGTGTGTGGTATTACTTTTATGTGTTTTATCCTGTTTCCTGTGCAATACAAAAATAGGATGAAACGCCCCAAATTGGCACCCCTCACATGCACACACTCCTATATTTTAGTGATATTTACCTCAACAGACAGCATAACTCAACATAACTAAAGTTATCACAGTAGGAGAGCCACAGGATGCGTGACAGGGAGAGAGGGACATTAGCTGACTGTGTTGGTGTTGGATGAGTGGCAGGAGCATACTAGCCTTTGCCTCTGTCAGAACACAGGTTACCCCGTCGGCCCAAGGTTTTTATTTTTATTTTATTCCTGCCATCTCCAGACGGTTTCAGTTAAACTCAGGAGGGACTTTCGGATCTGGATAAGTTACGTTATGCCTATCATTACCCTTTTCAGTACAAAAGGTCATTCCTTGGTTGAATAAAATCGTCTGGAAGTAGTAAAATTAACCTGAACAAAGCGTCACTGAACTCAGTGGGATAATCCGTCTCCTGATCAGAATTTTCAGTACATGCTTTTTATTTTGTTGTTTCTGAAATCTGATGATTTTTATCAGCTGCGAAGATTTTTCGAGCTGGAGAGGTTAGAATTTGCATTTCCTAATCCGTTAAATACTAGAGACCTCTAATAAGTTTATTAGAATCGTATTGAAGAAGCCAAAAACGCATTTTAAATCGCCATCGGATTGAAGAGGTTAACGGCTTCTGTATTATATTAAATGGTGGTCGAAAGAATACGATACCCTTAATTAATAATCCTCCATACCACAATAAGGCTAATCCATTTCCTGACGAAGTGTTTCAATTACCAGATTAATGACATTTTTATGTATAACTAGAAAATCAGTATTTAATAAAAAAAAAAAAAAATAATAAGATGTAGGAATGGAGAAAGGGGAAAAAATAATGAAGGGAGCATTAGGGATGCGAGATGATTCAGAGTTTTGTACTCAATACTGAATTCTACCATCTGCAAACGTTTTGTGAGTACAGTGTGGGATGTAGCTATGAGTGTAGAACTCTGAATCTCCTTCCACCCAATATGCTCTCTTGTTTCTGTGTTTTTTTCATTCACGTTTCTGTACTTTTCACATCTTTACATCTTAACAAACACTTTAGAACGTATTTTTGTTTTCAAGTTTATGATCTTTTTAAGGAAGCTAGCACCAAACACACATTGGTTATGCTTTAAGACAACTTATAACTTTATGGTAGTTGCTACTGCAGTGAGGTCCGAGCGCTTGAGAAGGCCGTAACTCGGTTGTTATGAAACGTTTTGGGTGCAAAACACTCGTGTTCACATATTCGTTTTGGAGGTATAAAAGACAAAAGAAGAAAGAACAAGACATACTTTTTCCACCCAGTTTAGCGACTCCAACCTACGAAAGTTAGCGGGGCTTTGTGAGTACCTTCGCATTTAAAAAGTGAAGGTCTTTTAGTCCGCATTTATAAAGCTGGACTTTAGTCCTGAGCGTTTTGCTGCGCGCCCCCAGTACCGTAGAGACGAGACGTCATTTTAGCCCGCGTCATCCCTACACTGCATTCGTTGCTGCGAATGCTAAGATTCTTGCTGCCTCCAGATGATTTTACCCAGCTTCGGGTTAATGGCTGGTAGTGGAGCGACGAATGAAATATATATCTAACCCTTCCAGTTCTAAGCTGACTATTTTGGTCTATCATTATACTGAAACGGTTAACGGCCAATCTTCCGACTGCTGTCATTTCATTCACGGAGCAACAGCAACTGACTGTAGCAACAGCAACTGACTGTAGCAAGAAGAAAGTACCCGTAATAATTGACCACATGTGGCTATTTCATGGGTAAAAAGCGAGTGTTGTGGTAACAAGAATAAAACAAGAAAAACTTGATCCTCTAGCAGTACGTGACGGAGTGAAGAGGCGACGCAGACCCAATTACCAACTGAACAGAGTTCATGTCTGTAAAAGACCCTAGCTAATGCTTACAACCGTTAACTTTTGTTCAAGATCCTTCTGTTATCCGTGTATGTGTACTTCAGTACTCAAACATGAATTTATTGCAAAGTGCTTGATAGCTGTCCGAGAGAAGATAAACGCATATACTGTACTGTACAAGCACTCTTGAGCATTAGCTGAGGATAGCTTGCAAATGCGGCATAAAAACTCACAGAGGATAGTTGCGTGCCTTTTTTTCGTTGAGTGGGCCTTAAGAGAGACTTCCTAAATTTTTAGTTGTAGTTCAGGTTAGTGTTTTTTTGCGTTTAGTGGATTTTATCAAATGGACGCCAGGTGATCTAGTTAGTTAAAGTGCTCCAACCTGGTGTGGCCCATAAGAGATTAAATTCTGTGAGGTGCTTGGGGTTTACTGATCACATAATGCATAAGTCAACTAATGGCTGATCTTAAATGTCTTGACAAAATAACCTAACCTCGGACTCGTACACTTTTGACGGAGCAATAAAGGATTGGATGACGGATAGAGGGACTGATACCGTGGTGAAAAGGGTATACGGATGAGTCTGAAGGAGAGAGGAGACATGGTAGGACAAGAAACAATGTGATACGGTTCAAATGCATAGTCTCATAAAATCTTGAAAATCCATGTAAACAGGCAACAAAATGTTCCTAAACGTGTGTTTGAAACAAAAAATCCAAATACCATTTAAGAAAATAAAATAACTTCCAAACGAATCAGCATGTTTTTTTTCTTTTCTTTTTTAAATTAAAAGCGTTGGCAGTTTTATGGCGGGTGACATCTATGCTTTCAATTTATACATCATGCATTCCCAGTTAAGCTATTTGTCTGCAATAAAGGAAATAAATATAATTTAGGGGTTAGTATATATATATATTTTTTTTTTAAATAAAACATTTACTGTATTTTGTGTCCTGTAAAACAAAATACATGTTCATCATTATCAAGCTGTAAATTACCAGTAACATGGAATACACCAGATAGGAAAAAACAGTTTCGAAACAATACCTGACGGAGGCAGAACTGCAGTAAAAATGAATCACGTACAAAAGTTTAGGCTGTAAATTAGCACAAATCTCAGTAACTAAAGGCGGCTGCTGTCAATAGCGTCCCTTGGGATTATTTTTCTTGTTACAGGATATAGCAAGACTAATTAACACAAATAACTTCTTAACTTCAAGGGAGGTGATGGAAGCATGTCTTAAACTGGATACATTTTCTGGGTTTACGTTAACTTCAGCTACGTCTCTTCTAAGGATCTTGGTTTTTTTTTTTTTTTTCATTATTATTTGATACACGATGGTCATTTTTAAATGGAATAAAAGTTCCTCCACAGTATTATTAAGCAATATTATTGAACTAGTCAGTGTTTCATTCCATATCTCGTGCAAGTTAGATTGAGTGAGCAGCAATGGATGTGATGCCAATAATCCCTTCAGTCAGATGACGTAATTTCCACTTGAAATCGCCCACCATCCATAAGCGTAGCAGTTCAGTTCTTTTGGGGGGGCAAGGGGAATCGTGCCCGAAACTGCTCCTCTTGCCCGAATCCCTATCGCGACGTGTTTCGGTTCTATTTTTCACCTTGCATGGTACTCTTTCTCAGTGTCATGCTAAAAACTATATTTCTCCCGTGTGACTGGATATATTCTTGATGAAAAACCTAATTTTATCTAACTGTGAATAGCCACTGCCGTCAATACAGTCGTACACAATTTTTTTTTCTTTTTTCTCAAGACACTCAGTATTTGCCCGCATAAAGTAGCGTTGTTTTTGTCAGTGCAGCAAGAAATTTTACAGGAGGGGGATTTCTAGCACTCTGGCCCAAAGATTTTTTTTTTTTACCCCAAACTTTGCCCAAAGGCAGAGTTTCCTGCCACCCCAAGGGAGGTATCATTGGGGTACGGGGCTTGCTGCACCGCAAATGTGGTGGGCGAGGAGGGGGGGGGGGGGGGTCGCCACATCCCTACGCCTAAAAAGAGAGTGTGGTTGTGAAGTGTGTGTAGTGTTGTGAAGATAGTTAGAGAAGCATGTATTGGAGAGCAAATGGGGATGGACAGGAACTATGCTGACGGCTAGTGAAGGAGTTCCAGCTCTCCCTCACACCAGCTTACCATCACCCTTCAGGAGTACTACCCTGATCGGCTGGTGCTACAGCTTCCCCCCTAAAAGATGGTAATAGGCAAAATAAAAGCAAAAGAAGTCCTTGAAAGTCACATTTGCTGACAGGAATGCACAACACAACCATCTTGGGTAGGGTTAAATCAGTAACATGTATGTATCTGAAGAAAGCAGGAACTACATCACAGATCAAGTGCAGTTGCTTATGCAGAGTTCAGGTAATAATTATCATTCATTACGAAAATACGAAAAGTAATAGCCTATAAAAGCTTTCTTCACTGTATCGATTAAAACAAAATCATTCTTTCGATTAAAAATATGAATATAAATAATAACTAAACTTAGAAGCTTTGCCTATGAAAACTTATTCGTCCCCAGGGGCGTTGCTGTCGCCAGTCTGCATTCAGCTGACTGGGACAAGAAAAATAATAATAATTCCTTACAAAAATAAGTACACAAAATAAAAATTGAAATTAAAATACAAAATAAACTGAAGCCCTATTAAACTTATGCATCTGGTGTTTAGGCTAATAATTCGTATAATAATCTGCTAAAGACCCCAAAAACGGTGTTGCGTCTTAGTATATTATACAAAAAATACTATGACAAGCTTAGTATAAAACAGAGCTTTTAAAGTTTACTAAAACTACACACAAAATTTTAGCATTGTTTTATACGTACTGTTTTAACATATTATTTAGTTGTATATTATTATTCAAGTAGTGGATTGTTCTAGGTTCAAGCAACCAGTTTGATGAATAAATTATAAATCACAACGAAGTACTTTTGATGCAACATGCGCTTAAGGAAGTCTAGTCCTGATTCATGCCTATACTAAACCAAGCTAACATCACTTTATACGAATCGAAACATCAGCTGCTGGAATCATTTCGCTGCCGTGGACTGGTCTTCACTATAAGTTATTCGACGCTCTAAGCATCATCAGTTTCATACGTTGGGAATGAAACAAATGCACATGATAAAAAGCGCCGTGTTGTGCTAAAGCTGTGCAACGAAGACTACAGGAACTTAATAACACTCAATACTCTTAAAATAGGTCTTATGCTTAACTTGCATTTATATTTTTACAATTAACGGACAGAGTTGAGGTTGGCATCATGCAACGCATCAAGACTAGACAGGCGACACCAGAAGCTGAATGAAAGTTCAATATAATTTGGATTTAGGCCTATAGAGAAGTTGACAACGACCTTTCCCAGGAGGACTTGATAATCGATATTACATATGTGGTCTTTGAACCCAAGTTTAGTCCTTTCACATGTGTGTAAAGCTCTGTAATGATCTCCAGTACACTATATCACCTAATTTGATACACCCCTCCCCTCAGCGCTATATAATTAATAAACCCGAAGATTACTAAGGAATCCCAATAAAGTACAATTACTGGAGTAAGCAAAACCGAGCCCAAACAGAAAATAGTATCATACATAGACAGGAATTTTGCCAGTCAGTTTCATATGATTAGAAATTCACCAGATTTCGCACAAATGCTTGAATCAGTACCTACACTACAAGCTGTAAACCGTTAGTACAGGTTCTGATGCTCCACTTACGCAGAAATATAGAAAATACGCTACAGGAGTTTAAAGAAATTGGCTACCTACATCATACTGTGTCAGAAGAAATGGCAGCTCTAGATCGATAAGGTATATCGGCACCATGAGGGTCTTACCATGTCATAGTATTCCGCCCAGAGGATACGTTGCTTGCTCAAAGCACATGTAGGGCTAACAACTCAGTGGGAACCAATAGCGCTAAAACAACTCAATGTCTCTGAAAATAAAACCAAAGGAGCCAGAAGTCGCCGTACTAGATCTAAAGTGTGCCGATTAGTGAATGAATTAATATGAGACTGCAAAAAAGTCTCGGATATATGATTAAAACGTTTGTATTATACTTCATGATGATTTATGGGCTCACATACCGTAATAAAACACACCGAACGACATTGCAACAACGCAGTCAAGCCACGTTAATAAACTGGAAAATATCTGCCCGAATATAACTCTTGACTGAAGACTGGGGGGGCATTTGGACCTCCTCCCCCCCCCCCCCCGCATCCTACTCCTATGCCACCATTAGATGATTTTATTGAACCGAGGCTGGATTTCTAGGAGTGGACAACTTGGTGAAGGCTACACCGATCCCATCACACTGGAAAAGTCTTGTTAGCTGAATAAAGCCACCTTAAAGTAACAAGAATAAAATGAAAGTACGTTATGACAGTAAAGCAGTTAAACCACTATAGGTACGATGTACCGCGAACAGAAATGTTTTAAAAAGTCACCAGTCAAGTCACACTGGTTGTAAAGGAATTCATTTATTGTACATCACCTGCTCAGTGAAAGTTATGCCAATCAAAACATTGAAATCGGGCATTATAGGGCATTTACAGTTCAGCGAATTAGGAATTTTCATACATTTAATAGAGATATTAAAAAAATATAGGCATATATAGCATTTTACCTAAATACCCGGTGCCCAGCTGATAAAGATTGGTAAGGTTCTCCACTGTATGGTGTTTTTGCAATGCAGTACTGAGAAGCAATCTTTCTGAATAATCGTATTATTGTGAGGTATATTTCATTTGTTTTTATACAGCCTGATTAAAGTTATGTATTTTGCGTGCTATTACTGAACAATGAGAGGAAATCTTTTTGAATAACACGAGTACCAAACTATTGACGCACATAACAAATTGAGGCATAGATCATCTGTCAGTGGTAAAGCGGGTGAATCATGGATGCTGTGTGTCTGTGTGAGAAATGACAGGCTCTCAATTTACACAAACAGTAGGTTTAATTTTTCAGTATCAGAGGTACACTCCGGGTTATGTCCGCCTGACAGTGTTCCTTTTTTTTCTTATTTCCCACATTACCTCTGATGGCTGCATAGATAGATAGATACATAGATAGATAGATAGATATGTGTGTGTGTGTGTGTGTGTGTTTGTGTGTGTGTGTGGTTATGGAGATTAGTGACGGACATAAGTGTGAGGTGGATTCCGTGGAATAGTAGGCTAAATTTAGCCTCCAACTGTACATTGAGCTTAAACCGTATCACGGCCTTGGGGTTTGATGGCTATACAAAGTGAGTCATTTGCATAGATACGGATGGATCTATACAGCTGGCACGGTAAACTGTACAATATCCTGTATCGCAGTGTTGTATGTAAAATCATATCCCCTCCTCTTACTGAACCCTTTCTGTCTCTCTCTAAAGCCCCTCTCCCACTTCGCCGTAAATAACCACGATAAATCCACGATGAACATTTTGGTACAAGTCGGTGATATGTCGATTACTCTGAACAAGAATCGTGATGGCGTAATACTTTCGACACCAGTACAACAAGACATCGACACCTCGGCGGTGTATACGCTATAAGCGGCAACTAATAATCGACATTTAGGCGATAGGTCGGCGTATTGCGTAAGATTAATGGACTTTCAAAAATTAAGTTTTTTTTTTTTACGCCGAAAAGACGCCGATATAGCTACGAAGTCTGCGTCTTGTCGACAATGTATCGGCGAAGCAGATACGATGTTAATCGTCAGAGTTCGGCAACAGGTCGACGCATTATCGCCGGCATGCGCCACATTCGTACGAATCAGCCACGATGGAAGCGTTTATAAGCGCGTGCCCAGGTGTGGCACATGCCAGTCCCTCGCCAGACCGCGTCAGAGCACCACCAACATAGACCTCACCCTGGACACTGTCATGTTTGGCCCCCACTTTATCTTATTGGGAAAGTTGTGTGGCATCTTTTTGAACGTGGTTGAAGAACACAAGCAGTGAATGAGGCAGGAGTTGGAGGAGCGTGAAAAAAGGGAAAAGGAAAAGCAACAGAGGCATCAGAAGCAGTGAAGTATATGGCTGCGTTTGTTGTTAGAACAGAGACCACAATTTGGCCAATGGGAGCACCTCATCCTTGAGCTCATCCTCAATGACCAGGCATCATTCAAGAACTTCCTTCGGGTTGACAAGGACCTCTTTATGGAGATTTTGGTGAGAGTGGGCCCACACATCCAGAAGAAGAATACCAGATTCAGGAAGGCCCTTGAGCCTGGCCTGCGACTTGCAATAACACTTCGCCATCTGGCCACTGGAGACACCTTCTGTGATCTATGCTTCAGATTCGGTGTTGCTGATAAAACTAATTTAAAGATAGTATATGAGACCTGTGAGGCAATAGTCAATGAGTTTATGGAAGAGGTTATGACTTGCCCCTCACACCAGAAGAATGGAAGAAAGTTGCCAAGGGCTTCTCTGACAGATGGAATTTCCACCACACCGTTGCTGCAATTGGTGGAAAACACATGGCCATTCGTCCCCCAGGGAAAAATGGTTCCTATTATTACTTCAATTACAAGGGCTACCACTCACACGTCCTTCTAGCCCTAGTTGGTAGTGACTACAAGTTCCTGTATGTGGATGTGGGAGCCAATGGTGCCAACAGCGACGGACACATTTTCAACCACACTGAACTGAAGCGTGCCCTTGAGACCAACTCAATTGGATTTCCTGACCCAGAACCCCTATCAGGAGGAAATCGACCTGTTCCTTACTTTATCGTCGGAGATGACGCCTTTCCATGGCATGCTACCTTCAGAAGCCTTATCCTCGATGAGGCCTTTCCATGGAGGAGCGCATCTTTATAACAACAGACTGTCCAGGGCAAGACGAGTGGTGGAGAACGCATTTGGGCTATTGGCCAACGGGTAAGTTGCACATAAAGTTCATGCAAAGTTTTGCCCTGAATTTGTAATCATGTAATATATATTTTTAAAGATTTTATTTATGTGTTCACTGGATGCATGATTTACAGGAGTTCTTTGGCCTTTTGTGGATGAGCCTTTCACATAACCTTTTTACTAGTTTAGGGCAATCCTGTCTAATCTCATGTGAAGAATTGATTTTGGATACTGGCATACTGCACGATGCTAGTTGTTGTAGTGGATAGGTGTATATGCCGTGTTTTCAGAATGTTTACACAATATATGTATATTTATAGATGCTCTAATGACCTTAAGGGGTGGTGCCCTCTGGGCCCCATCATGGTGCACTTCTGTATTTGAATTTGTATATGTATATGTAATGGTATGTAATTGGTTTTTTAAAGTTTTGCCGTTTCTCTATTTTTATTCCAACAAATTTCGGGTGCTGTTGACGACCATGATGCTGAAATCAGAGCGAGCCGAGGCTGCCGTGATGGCTTGCTGCTGCCTTCACAACCTAATCAGACTGAGGAGGCCCAGCGAAGCAATCTTAGCAGCAGATGCAGAGGACCCAGAGACCCACGAGGTGACAGACGGTGCCTGGAGGGATGAAGACTGTATGAGGGCCTTGGAACAGAAAACGCCGAGCGCGGTCCCACTGTAACCAGGATTTTTTTTTTTTTTTTTATGATAGTGTCAATCGGTGTTTTAATATTGTTTAAAACTCTATGTAATGTTGACGTTTATTGTTGAGTATTTGATATTACATGTCTGTTTCATACTAATATCGTAATAATAATAAAAACTCATCTCTTATTCGTTTTTTTTCTCCTTTATTATAACCAATTTTATGTTTTAAAACTATTTATAACAGTATCTGACCCCCAGAGTCACCAGATAAAATGGAGTTTTTTAGATGGTAGCGCATGTGGTATGTGGTGATAAACATCTTGTCCTAAATTTATTTTATTAACCAAAGTTTCCCTACGTTTATAAAGGAGAGATTAAGATATAATATAGTGTTGCATATTTGAAACACTCGGGCAAAAGAAATGACCTTCCAGTAGAGCCAAGTAACTGTGGGCCATGGGTGCACCGTCATGTGAGACAGACGAACACAGAGGGAGGGAGTGGGGGTAGGTATATTTAACATGGGTACAGTGGCGGACAAATGAACTTGCAACAACCTTAGTGAGTAAATATGTTAAATGTTATATGAAAAGTGGAAATAATTTCCTTCTAACAAATTCTAAGATACAAACAACGTATTACCACTGACACAAATGTTGATTTGTCATGTGCAGCACTTTTAATAACACGGTCATTCGCTACGGTTGTTGCTCGTTCATATGTCCGAAACTGTACATATGAGTGAAATATGGTAGTGAAATAGAAAGAGACAGTGGGTGTGTGAAGGAAGGTGAGGTTACGTGCTGTCACGAGACCGAGAGAGAGAGAGATAACAAATAAATACTTTGTTGGTTAATGATAAATAAACTGCTAATAGAAAACATTTATTGACATTTCAAAATACAGCCATAATATTCAAGTTTGCTATCATAAAAAAATATATGAAATATTTGAAATATCTTAACCTAATTACAATTTTAAGGGGTAGGTATGGATGACCTCGGTCACCTGGGTGTAGTGACGTCAGCATGTTGGTCTTGTGGCTGGTTCAAAATGGAGGAAAACCTCATGTTACTCAGGTTGAGGGTATTGGGCAAGAGAGGGTCATGTTGTTGTCGCTGTTGTTGGAGCTGCTGCTGATGAGGGTGTTAGTGGGGTGGCATGAAATATATTGGGGTAGTAGCTCATCATGGGTGCGGGTTGTGGCCCAGAGGCAGTGGGTAGTGTACGATGCACTGATGCTGTTGGTGGTAGTGGTGCCGCTGTGGTGCTGGGTCTGTGGGATTGTTGCTGCGCCTTCTCCTTCACCAACCCCTGCACCTCCACAATAAACCAGTTGACGGATGCCGAGTCCCATTCGCTCAGGAGGCCCTTTATATTGCATCAACCCATTGACTTTCACCTCGCCTGGCTGTAACCTCTGTAAGCTGCCCGTAACACGACAGACGACCTGAAATGAAAGTAATCAACATTTTAGAATAAGCTTTGATAACTTCTGAGTACATATATTGTCAATGTCGTTATACTGCACAGTTGCAATTCCACGCTGTTGCAATATGAAAATTAAAAACTCTGCATCTCTTGTATCGTCCACACAGCTCTCTGGCTTTCTACTGAACCTGAATATTAAAATTGACAATATTAAAAATTAGTTTATATAAGACTTGCAATGCAAAACTAATTTTTATTTATGTATACATATTTTTTTTACAGTTAGAAACGTTTACAATACATAAACTCATACGTGTTATGAAATGAACTTCAAACCAAGCGAAAACTTATTCTACTGTAAATAACAATAATGAGCTTGTGCCTGGATCTGCAAGACATCTACATACAGCATACTGTAAATAAGGTAGTTCCGTGAAACTTAATTATAAATATGCAAAACACACATATCACTTTTACTTACCTCCTCTATCAGCTGCCTTTGGGTCACAGAACCTGGCATAGAGGAAACAGTGGGAGTGGAGATCGCAGGTGATTGCTGTGGCATGGGGCGCTCAACCTTGACCAGTGTGGGGGGGGCGTCTCAAGCCGTGCCTCTGATGACACCTCCTTGGTGACCCTATCACTTCCTGAGGTCGAGGCCTGGGGGTGCCGTCGGGTGTACTCGATGACCATCTCTGTGTACAAGAAATTTAAGAGAATATATTATTATGGCACACATACAGTAAACTGTGAAGTGTATATGCTATTAAACATATATGGTATGATAAACCATAAGGTGATCGTCATGGTCACATACAGTAAAAAATAAAAAAAATAAAGTGAGCTTCTTGCGTACCTGACTGCCTACCATGCTCTGTCGCCCAGGGCATCTAACGATGTGTTTCTTGAGAAACTCGAAGGACGTGTATATCCATCTGCCCCGCTCGCTGATGTCGTCAAGTACAGGCGCCATTCCAGACTTTTGTGTGGGCGATGCAACAATAGCAGGTCCACGCGGATGGCAACCTGGTCTGAAGTAGGGGAACTGCAGAAGTAGACATATTATAAATTAAATGGGTGTATTGGTGGAGGTGTAGGAGCACTGGCAAAAGTAAATATACCACAGACTGCAACAGTGTATCTGGGCAATTGCAATAGTTTTCTGTAAGCAATATAAATATACCCGAAATAAATATGATGATATTGGCATATCATATTAATTACTGAAATAAACATATTTAAAATGAAAGGGTCGTTTATGGTGGTGGTGTTGAACGCACTGACTAGTAAATATACCACAGAGACTGCAAGACCGTGTTTAAACATAGACGAAATAGTTATTATTGGTTACAGAAATAATTGGACACTTAACTCACCTGTGAGTCCTAATTCATGGGCCTTCCTCTCCATAGTCCGCCCCTTCTTTGCTTGATTGCAGTAGTCCTTGTTCTTCTTGTCGTATGGCAATGGATGGGCCTGGTACCACTCTGCAATTTCCATATCCTGCCTCCGTGTGAGGATGACGTTGCCCCTCCTGCCCCTCTTCTTACCGAGTACTTGGCTGATCTCTTCAGATTCACCAGAACTGCCATCCTCCTCGTCCTCCTGCCTTTCTGCAGGATAATCTGGAGGAAGCAGTGAATCTAGTTCTTGATCTAGAGTGTTGTAGTCCTCACTTTCTTCCATATCCGCGTGGCTACTATATAAATCCCCGGAAGCCACGATGGTTCAAGCACTGGCGTAAGGCACGGTGTTCACAGAGAGGGTATGTTGCCGGGAACAGAGAAGAGATGACTGACGCATATGTGATGATTGATTGATTCTTTAATTAATGGCTATCGGCCATTATGTGGCGGCGCTATATAGGCGAGGGCTTCTCGAGGCGCCGTTTTGAGTTGCCAGTGTGGAAAAAAAGGGACGCATCTCGCAAACACTACGCCGAGGCCATGGCCGACAGCTCGCCATCATCACCGTAATACCGACAGTGTCGACGGATTTACGGCGACATGTCGACTCAATATCGGCGAATTACCTGTGATAAAATATTAAATTCGTGGTACCCAGTATGTATAGTGCATTTTACGTAGGTTATATCATAAGGGGCTCGCCAATTACTCGTCAATATCTCGCCGTAATCCAGTACGATACCAGTTGACGTCTCAAAGTTTATTTTTTTTATCCACGAGATGTCAGCGATTACACGTCTGTTATTCACCGGGTCATCTGTGACGTCGCTGCCGCCTCGCCCTATTGTCGACGACTCCTTGCCGAAAGTTGACAATATCGTGAAGCTCCATGACGTATTGGCGCAGCACCAAGTCATCGTGGCCCTTCATGTAAAATTGCCGACTCGTGGCAAACTTCGGCGACACGCCATGATTGTCAACGATTTTGTTCACGATTAGTCACGATTATGGATTTTTGACACATCGTGACTTTATCTTCGTCATTTACGGCGAAGTGGGAGAGGGGCTTAACGCTTCACCGCAGAGTTACATCTTTCTTCTGTTACTACGGTATTATTACCTCCGCCAAGCAGGTCATGTTTTCACCCCTGTCCGTTTGTTTGTTCGTTGGTTGGTTGGTTTGTGAGCAAGATTACACAAAAACTATTGGACGAATTTCCACGAAACTTGGTAGAAGAATGGGCCTTGGCCCAGAATAAACTCCAATAAATTTTGGTGCAGATCTGGATAAAGGTACTGATCCAGGATTTTTTTTTTTTTTTTTTACTTTCTTTAACATTGCTAGATAGGGAGTTTTTCGACATTTCTGTAAAGTTTTCGGTGAATATTGCATGGATCTTGAAAAAAAAAAAAAAAACAGGCATAATTAGGACGTTGGTATCTACGAATAAATGTGTACAGTTTGGTGCGGATCCCTATAAAATTCCTGATCTAGCGGATTTAAATATGCTTTTATAGGGGGGTAGTCATATCCAGCTGCAGAGGTATGCGCTCTATGGTTAATGTTTTGTGGAGTCTGCTTGCAACCTTCCCAGGCGGGCAGACACGCAGAAACCGTCTAGTCATTCCTTCTCTCTCCAACCCTTTAATGCGCGAGTTACCTGTTGGTGCCAATATTTCATGTACGCTAGAAACACACATTTAAGTCCATTCATGACCTAATATCTTTTACACAAAATATGTATATGTATCTCGAAAAGAAAATATGATTTTGGCTCTCTTTTATTCAGCGCTCTTTGGAAACGACAGATTCTGCTGCTTTCAGTTCTTGTTTTATTATTTGACAAAAAAGAACAATGGTAATATTTGTACTTACGTTACAGGGTGGCCCATACAGTGCTTAGTCCATGTTTCCGAATGTCGACCCTTTCATGATCAGATTAACTCCAGTATCCAGTTTCAACCGATGTGAAACAGTGTTATAGAGCAAAAAGTGACCAAATGAATGTGGGAACATTCACTGACGTAAGGGGCTTGGTAGTTTGCTCTGAGTAGTAGAACATTCTATTTTCCGCGGCACCTCATGTGCCTAAGACAGCCGTGTAGCATAGTTAACACGGTGACTGACTACTTAATTGCTCTCACAGAAGTTTAATCGCCTGGTAATTGCGTCCGTCTCATCTCCCAACTTTTGTCCCCAAAGAGAGCGAGAAACAGGGACAATTCAACTAAAGGTAATCTAGAAAATTTTGCTAATCGGGGCAAGTTATCTGGCTCTAACTCCATGGAACTGTATTCAGGAGGGAATTGGAGACGTTATGCCACTAGCGACATATTAAGTATATTACCTCTTAACATTGTTTCGTGCTATTCATATCGGTTTGCTAGTACTGTTTACATTGCTTATGTTAATAATACACAAAGGGATGTTGCGGTGTGACGTGCAAAATAAATCGCTGTGGAAGAATTGTTGCGAAATATCAAAAGTCAAACTAAACAGACTATAAAAGCTTGTTCTCCGAGTTAAGGAAGCTTTTTAGTGCATCTTCATTACCTATTCCTTATATACTGCAAAATGCCAATATATTCTCTTCTGTCTCACTGTTATTTTCGTGATGATTGTACCATTAACATAGATAACGTGTCATGTGAAGAACTACTGTATGTGGAACCACTAGGTGTTAGGGTGTGTCTTGCTTCTTTCAGGCCAGGGACGTCATTAACTAGCATCATTGCTGTCCTTTGTCCATTCTCTTCAGCTTAGAACAGATTTTTGGAACTAAAGAGGACAGATACAGTCTTCGTTAGCCAAATTACTGCTGTAGCGTTCTCCTGAGATATATACGTTTGTTTCGTAGCAATAAGATTACTTTATAAAACGTCACCAGCACTTGAAAATACTAATTAAAAGTAATACGGTTTTGAAAGAAGGACTTCCGTGTATCTGATAAGGCTAATCATTTCATCACCAAGATGTCTTCTCTGTTTTATAGCTGCTACCTCCAGGTGAACATATTTTAAACAGAAAAGGCCCCTGGCAAGTGGAAGGGTCGCTAACGACTATAATCACTCCA
>JAGKTI010021821.1:0-15558 GCA_018397915.1 Birgus latro | reverse complement strand
TTCAATCCAACATTCAGATTGAAAAATTGACTGAGTTTACCATCCACACGCACTGCACCCTAGCATCCTCATACATACTCTTCACGGCATTCTATAGCTTCCCACTAATGCCATCTATCTTAATATTTTCCACATTCCTTGTCTATCCACTCTGTTATATGCTTTTTCCAAATCCACGAAGACCACATACAACGTCTGTATCTTCTCTAGAGACTTTTGCACAGAAAACCTGAGGATGAATATCTGATCTACACAACCTGTTCCCTTCCTAAAACCTCCCAGTTCTTTTCTAATTCCTCTGTTATTTCCCTAACTTTGTCAATAAGTATCCTACTATATACTTTTCCCGGTACACTAGGAAGACAAATGCCCATATGACTGCCATACACTTCTTTTCCCCTTCTCCTTTGTACAAGGTAATATTTATACCAGAGCTCTGATCCTCCGGGACTCTACCTTCCTCCCAGGCCAATCTGCACATCTTTCATAGCCACTCTTCTACCATCTCTCCCCCATGCTTCAGCATTTCACTACACACGCCATCAGTTCCTGGAACTTTCCCCATTTAGACATTCTTCATTGCTTCTACTGCTTCCATCCTACTGATTTCTTTTTCCCTTCTCACCTCCCTCCGTCTCCTAGCCATTCCTCAGCCACTAATACTCGCATTACTTTCGTTCTCTATGCTTAACAATTCCCTGAAGTGTTCTCTCCATCAGCTCACTTTTTCTCCCTTCTCCACTATCAATCTACCATTTTCATCATCCACTCCCCTACTAACTTCTTTTTCACCCAACGTAACTCTCTTTACCTCCTTCCAGAACATTTTCTGGCATTCCCTCCACTTCACATTGAAATTACTTTCAAGTTCCTCATCCACCCACTTCTTACTTTGCCTTACTAATCTTTTCACCTCTCTCTTCCTCTCCACATTACAAGTCTCTCTTCTGTCTCTCAACTTCCTCCATGTCCCTGTTTATGTTTTCTTCTTTTGTGCCACAGCTTGTCTCCTCATTCCACCATGCTGTTCCTTGCACCCTCTTTTGTCTTCTCTTCACCCCACACACCGCCTCACATGCTGCACAGATTTCTTCTGTGGATATCTTGTACACACTTTCCACTCCCCCCCCCCCCCCCCCCATCTGCTCCAAATCATATTTATCCAGTCACTTCTCCAATTGTCTCTTACATTCTGACTTTTTTTTTTTTTTCCATCCTCTTACAACGTTTCTACTTTTCATGTATGAACTACTTCCTCCTGTCCTTCTCTCCTATTCATTCGTCGCATTTGTACCTTGACTTTCAGTATCACCAACTGGTGGCCAGAAAGTCCACACCCCCAACCTCTGTAATCTTATGCTCTTGCATCCATCACATACCTTCTCATTCTCTCATCCACACACACATAATCAGTCATTGCCTTCGGTTCATTCAGTTCACCACCCACCCTTCTCATCACTCGGCATGTATGCCTGTGGATAATTTTGTGCCTAAAGAGGGTAATGGCTATCACCAACCCCCTCGCAGCACAAATGACCACTAGGGCACTGCCATTTGCATCTACTTCTGCAGGCACACCCCCTCACCAACTACTCCACTCACCTTCACATTTCCTACTCTTCCATTAATGTCTCCGACCAAAAACACGCTCATTTCTCTCAAACTTTTCCATGCACGCTTCCACATTTGCCCAAAACTCTTCTTTCACTTTGCTCGCAAGGTCCTCTGTTGGCACATATACACACAGTCGCCCACGTTTCTGTTCCTGTTTTCAGTCTTACCCACAGTCAATGAACCAACTGATCAATACTCTCTTATATTCTCCTTCCATCTCTTGCACACAACAATACATACACCTTCTTTTCCCATCTAATTCACACCTATTCCCGCACATAATATACCATATCCGTACTCCCTCTCTCTCACACTCTCACCTCTTCCTCTAGCCTCAGTTAATCCACATGTGTCAAGTTTTGCATCCTCAAGCACCTGGACAATCTCTCTTTCACCCTCACGTTCCAAGTTGAAATCTGTACCACTTGTTGGTCCATCCTGGTCCCAGGCATTTTGTCTCTCTTTTTGTGTCTAGTTAGTTATTTTCCGGGGAGGGGCAGTAACCCTCGTCAACCCACTTATTAACACGCAGGGAACACGTATTGGATGGTTATAAGCAGAGATCGGATAAAATTGTTGATTGGGCCATTCTATTTTATTTATTTTTTTTTTTGTTATGTATTTTCACCAAAATATGCGATGGAAAAACTAAGATAAAACTAAGATATGTTGTTTCGATCAGTGCTTTATTTCTGTAAAAAATTCAGGAAAATAAACTCAGAAATGATACACAACCACTCCTTCGCCCAGGAGGGGACCGGGGTGGATTCCCCTGAAATCTATTGACATTTCAAAACAATAGCCTTATATAATACTGAATGATCAGTTGATCACCATCAGCAAGCCATAAGCTGAAATTAACTACATAGAGCTAAAAAAAAAAAAATGAAGAAAATGGAAAGGAACATATGATTAACTAAAATTAGCTAACGATTTCCCTCAAAATGAAATTCTGGCTACAGACCTGTATACAAAACATAGTACTATAAAATATATATAGCTCAGCCTACTGAACGATTGTAAATGCAATTTGTAAGCATAATTTTGTTCAGATTTTCTTCTGCAAGACGCTCAGTCTCAGTCAACACATTTTTATAGACTGACAAGACTGTGTGTGGACAGTGAGAGAAAAGGGTTGTGTCGTCTGAGGGTTGTGGCAGGGCCCTGAGCCGCTGATGCAAGACTACACGTCCGTGGTAGCAGATGTGGCGAGTCATTACCAGAGATCGGATAAAAATGTTATTTAAGCCATTTTAGGTACATCGCAAGCAGAAATCCTATTATATATGTATATATATTTTTGTCAAAAAACACTGTTTTATGTGAAAAAATATTTTTTATGTACTTCACATATTTTCCCGATCTTTGGTTAAAAGGTAACAATCCAGCGTATTAAATTATTTCCTGGTTTACAGGAAATCATTTGGTTTGTACGTTTGTACTACTCCCTTTCACTTCTTTGGGTACTCCTGACTTATTAACTACTACATCCATGCTAGCATTTGCTACCTTACCATTATTGTGTAAAAAAAAAAAAAAAAAACTGACACTTCTGCCTGTGTCGACATTCTTTGAAGATTCCACTTCTTCTCTGGACATAAGATCCCTTGTCCGAGAATACGTGCGTACAGTCACCCAAATTTATGTTCCTAGTTCCAGTCTTATCCATACAATGATTTATCCAATTGTTGCCTAGTTCCTCACGCCCTCTTTCCGTGTCCTGTACAATTCACTGCAAACAAGGACTTTAGCTCTATCATTCTCATTCACTCCAGCAGACACACAGACATGCTTATTCCAGTTCTCACAGATATAAATTTTACCTTTTCATTGATCTCAGTTAGTCTGTAGATATCCTCTTTTCACGTTCATGCACTTATTCCATGTCTTTTGCTTCATCATCTGTGCCACTTACATTCCAAGTTACCATCCACAGAATATTCTGTGTCCGGTCCGTGGTCAGCTGATGTGTCTCATTCTGAGGGTTCTTTTATATTTACTACTGGGCGAGTCACAAACTCTGCATGCTATATTTGTTGCTTTCACGACAGAGGACATGTGGGGATAAATACAGTGCTTAGTGCCCACGTAATAAATGAATTCACGATTTAAAGGAACTATAGGGTAGCACTATCTTTAAGGGAGTGGATGGTGGTCACCCACGTCTAACAACCAGAATGACCTAAAATGAGTATTCTTTGGAGTGATTGTAAATATCTGAAATACACCGTATGCAATAATTTATCAGGATATTTCCAGGCAATAAAACACGTCCAGTCTAAGCGCATCTATAGACAGGATGCCACTGCATGCTATCAAAAAGGTGCAGTGTCTGCAACTGTGTATAAGAAGATGCATTAGTACAAAGGCCATATCCCAAAGCCAGTACCAAAGTCAATTCTTAAGCCCATGATTCACGACCTACAGTAGAAATTAAGGCGTCAACTGTTGTTTAGATATTTATAAACACTTAACTTCCAACTTACCTTGAGGGCATCCTGCCTCATCCGAACCATCAGGACAGTCACTTTGTCCATCACATCTCGTAGTATTCAGAACGCAGCTTCCATCATCGCAAGTAAACTCGTCTGAGCCACATTCTGAGAGGACATATATGAAGAATAATTAGAGTACTGTTCATCCCACATCTAAGTAGACAAAAGACACCCTTGATACTTATACACACTGGAATATTCGTTTTCGTTTACAAAGGCTCAAACATGCCTGTATGTGTCAGCCTTGGTCACTTACTGGCGGCTTTCCATGCAGCTCGTTCTTTGGTAGCCTCCCTATTCAGTCTCTTATCCCCAAGGTCCCACTCTATGACCTCGTCCTAAGCTTTTTTCGGTCTGCCTCTCGCAACCCCACCCCCAGAGTTAGCACTTCTCACTTTCTGCACTCACTTGTCATCTCCCATCCTCTCCACATGCTAGAACTATCTCAATCTACCCCTCCTTATCACAACACAAATACACTCCAGTTCCATCCTTCCCCCTAACTCCTCCCTCGTAAACCCCCCCCCCCCCCCCCCCCGGCCTCGCATTCAAGGGCGCACTGCACTTCCACCTAATCATTGCCATTTATGTAGGTCTGAGCCTACGAATATCCTCCTCCTTTACTACCATACAGCATTACACTTCCACATGCCGTATACAAAGATCCCTTAGCACTGAGGGAGAGCCCTCTCGATATCAGGAGAGGCAACAGCTCCCTGAACTTCTTCCATTCCTCAATCCAGCCCCACTTCCAACACGAAACACGTCTCCCAAGTAACAAAATTCTTCCGCACACTCGAAAGACTCAACAACAAGATCAGTGTTTTCACGCCTGACTGTCTCCACATGTTTTCCCTGACACACCACACATGAAATCAGCATTATCTCGCAGTCTACCTCTAATACCACTATATCTCTTCTGAACCCACTTCTTACAAACATTGCACAAGAAATGGCTTCCCACGAACTTGTGGTAAACCACACATAGTCACTCTTCCTCTCCTTTGACAGTACCGCCACCAACCCTTTGTTTTATCTGCATTTACTCTCATGCCCTTCTGCCCTATACCATCTCTCCACCTCCCAAATCATTCCTTCGCCTCCCTTTCATTCTCAGCAGTCAACACCAAATCACTGGCATACAACGTCTCCCACGTGACTCCATCTCTGAAGTCACGTGAGAGGGCTTCAAGCACCATGATAAACAATAAGGGGTTTAAGACTGACTTCTGATGCACACCAACATTCACGGAAGACTCATCACTCAAATCTCCATTCACTGTCACCTGGGTGCGAGCACCCAAATACATAACCATAACCACCCTAACCAATCTTTTCATTGTCCACTTCACTACCTCTTTAAGGACTAAGTCAAAGGCCTTCTCCAAATCAACGAAGAAATAGTACAGATCCCGTTTCTTTACCATATATTTTTCCTGAAGCTGTTGCACAGTGAATATGGCATCAGTGGTCCCATTGCCTCGCACAAACCCAAACATTAACTCATCAATATTCGCCCATTCTCTAATCATGCTTTCTAGAACTCTCTCATTACTTTCATTATCTGGTCCGAAACTTTTATACCTCTATCATTTCCTCTTTCAAGGGCATCACCCTTCCCCTTGTATACATTTGCAATTACACTCTTCAGCCAGCCATCTTGGACAAAACACTCATATGTAATCGTATTTATCATATCAGTAACTAACCCCACTCCTATATCTTCTGAGGCATTCAGCATTTCAGCAGTCAAACCAGACACATGTGCCACCTTCCCACACTGCATCCTGCCTATTGCCCTGCTCACGGTAGCAGAGTCAATCAAAGGCAGAGGGACAAACACTGGATCCGTTGACTCCAAACCTTCCCTGTACCAGTCAAACTCCTCGTTCAGCATCAGGTTATAATGCACTCTCCAGGCGCCTTTAATATCCTCACTGTTCGCTAACACTTTTCCTTCAACATTCTTCACACAATGCTCACCAGTGATATCCCTGCTTTCCCTCCTCATCTGATTTGCCACCTTAAATATCATATTCTTCCTTTCAGCTTTATTCAGGGTATCCAGTGAAAGTCTCTGAGACTTAGATTTTGTCCTGTATACCTCTTTTCTAGCCCTACGTTTGGCAGCCAAGAATTTCTCTTTTTTATCATCCCTTTTCCATTCCCGGAAAATCTTTGTTTTCTCCTTAACTGCAGCTTCTATATCTTCAACCCACTACCATGTGGGGGTCCCTTTGTCCATCCACGCACTGAATCAGTAACTCTCAGGAGATTGATCTTGAGGGCGCTGTACTGCTCATTATCACTTCTGTCAACAGCTCCCTTTTCAGCCACCACTCTACTCATCTCCCTATAGAAGGCATCCCTTACGACTTGGTTTTTCAACTTCCAGATTCTCCTCCTAGGTGCATAGGTCCTCTTCTTCACCATCCGTTCATCAAGCACCATGATATATATCAGTAATTTGTGCTGCTGCACCCACTCCTCTCTCCCTATTACATTAACACCCCTCACCAACCTCCTATCAGCCCTCCTGACCAGAAAGGAGAATATCTGGCTACTGTTTCCCCAAGACTCGTATGTAATCAGCCTAGCACCAGTCGAACAGGGCAGTACTCCCGGGGTGGATGGAAAGCTGATGACAGGGAGAGCTGGAGCTCCCGTTTCATCAGCCCTCGGGACTAGTTCCTGACCATCTCCCTTTGCTGAACTTTTTCAGTGTTTCAGTTACACGGAGAGTAGGCCAGCGCGCTCTCCAGTGCAAGTTTCTCTAACTGTCTACACCATTCTACATGCACAGTACACACTAAAGTACCTTTTCAAAATTCAAGGAAAATTTAGTTTTTTAACCATGCCTCGGAGTCCCCAGGGGAGGGGACCATAAATGGCCCCACCATCCGCCCCTCTCCCGGTGATGACTCAACATGCCTGGAACCTCTGTCTGACTCACTTCTTCATTTCTGCAACATTCGCAGCCTATCGTCTAACTTTCTTTCAGTGGAACACCACCTCTTCTCCTCTAAACCTCACCTTCTCTTCTTAGCAGAGACTCAGATGTCTGAGGCAACTGACAGCAAACCCTTTTCTTTATCCTCCTACTTTATACTTATTTCAAAGCCAAAGGTGGCTGTTGTGCATAAGTACGCAACGAACTATCTTGCTCTTGTGTTCCTGAACTTGATTCTTCTGAATTCTCTACTGTCTGGCATTGGCTCTCCTGTCATTCTCTGACTAAATATATCTGCGCTGTTTACTTGTCGCCTAATTCTACTGGCAATCAAAAATTATTCGACTATCTTACGTCTACAATGGAACACATTCTCTCCATTTCTCCTTTCTCTGAAATCTCCATTCTAGGAGATTTCAATGTTTATCATCACCTTTGGCTCTCCTCTCCTTTCACTGATCCACCTGGTGAACAACCTACTCCGTTTCTGTCCTTAATGACCTAGAGCAGCTTGCACAGCACCCTATCCGTATTCCTGACCGCCTTGGAGAGAGCTCTAACATACTTGACCTCTCTTCCTTACAACTAATCCTTCTGCTTACACTGCTAATCTTTTCACTCTGTTGGGCTCTTCCGATCATAACCTCATTACCTTAACCTGACCTATCGCTCCGGTGCGGCCTGTGGACCCTCCAATGAAACGTTGTCTGTGGCACTTGGGAGCTGCGGATTGGGAGGCCCTCAGGCAGTACTTCTTTGATTTTTCCCTGCAGTGATTATTGCTTCCATGGCCGGGAGCCATGGTTATTCTCTTGGGCATGGAAACATACATTCCTTTCTCATGTCCTTTGTCTAATGCAAGAAAGTCTTGATTTAATCACGCTTGTTCTAATGCTGTCCGCAACAAGGAGAGGGCCTCTAAAAGGTAGCAGAGCCAACCCACCTCTGAATCACATCTTTTTTTATGTTTCTGCCCAGAATCATGCTAAGTCTGTTCTTCGCTCTGCTAAAAATAATTTCATGTGCACTAAATGTTCTCAACTCTCCAACTCGAATTCTGCCCGCTCCTTCTGGCACCTTGTCAATAACCTTTCTAACAACTTTACCTCATCATCCTTCCCTCCTCTTTTCTGCTCTGATGGCTCTGTAGCTATTTCTTCTACTGATAAAGCAGATCTCTTCACTCAGACTTTCTCCTCCAGTTCCACTTTAGACGACTCCGGTGCTGTTCCTCCATCACTTCCCCCCTCTGACTTCCTCATGGGTGACATTAAAATTTCTTCAGCTGATGAATTTTCTGCCATCACTGGCCTCAGTACTAAAAAGGCATATGGGCCTGATGGAGTCCCCCCTGTTGTCCTCAAGAACTGTGCTTCTGTGCTTACACCCTGCCTAGGTAAACTCTTTCGCCTTTGTTTATCAACTTGTACCTTAACTTCTTGCTGGAAGTTTGCTCTCATTCAGCCAGTCCCAAAGAAGGGTGACCATTCCCAACCCTCTAACTATTGTCCAATTGTTTTAACATCCTGTGTCTCAAAAGTATTTCTTATCAGAAAAATTTTAAAGCATCTTTCCTATCACAACCTTCTTTCTGATCGTCAGTATGGGTTCAGACAGGGACGCCCTACTTGCGATCTTCTCACCTACCTTTCAGACTCGTGGTCATCCCCCTTTCAGGACTTTGACGAAAGCTTTGTCATTGCACTTAACATCTCAAAGGCTTTCGATTGAGTCTGGCATAAATCTTTAATTTCCGAACTGACCTCTTACGATTTCTATCCTTCTATCTGTGCCTTCATCTCTAGCTTCCTTTCTGGTCATTCTATACCCGCTTTTGTAGACGGCCATCATTTTTCTCCTATATATATCAACGGTGGTGTTCCTCAGGGTTCTGTCCTATCACCAACTCTCTTCCTTTTATTCATCAATGACCTAAGCTGTACATCTAACCCAATCCACTGGTATGCTGATGATCCCACCCTTCACCTTTTCATTCGGTTCCCGCAACGCCCATCTCAGCAGTTACTTCAGCAAACAAGGGATGAGGCTATGGCTCGTATCTCTGACTGGGGTAAAAATAATCTTGTGTAAAGACTCTGTTCTTACACCTATCAAGCCGACAAAATCTTCCACAGGAGTACCCACTAATGTTTAACAATGTCCAGCTCAATCCTGCATCATCCTTGAACATGCTTGGGGTTTCATTCACTCGGGTTTTATCTTGGAGAGATCATATTACATCTCTTGTGAAATCTGCTTCCAAGAGGTTAGGTATGCTAAGCCGACTCCGAATCTTCTTTATCCCTGCACAGTTGTTGACTTTATACACGGTGTTTATTCGCCCCTGTTTAGAGTACAACTCTCATGTGTGGGGAGGCTTCCCACATAAAGCTCTTCTCAATAGGGTGGAGTCAAAGGCTTTTCGTCTCATTAACTCTCCTCCTCGTACTGGCTCCATTCAACCTTTGTCTCTTTGCCGCACTGTTGCTTCGTTATCTCTTTTCTATCGCTACTTCAATGGTCACTGTTCCTCTGAACTGTCTGCTTGCATCCCTCCACCTCTATGACGGGCAAGTAACACCCGTCTAGCAACAAACTCTCATGCCTTTTCTGTCCAACTTTCTAATGAAAGAGTTAACCGTTACTCCCAGTCCTTCATTTACGCAACTGGTTAACTCTGAAATTGTCTTCCTCTGTCTGTATTTCCTACTTCCTATGATCTTCAGTCTTTCAAACGCAATGTGTCCAGGAATCTCGACACGAACGAATCTTGAATTTGGCTCTCTTTTTTATTGTTTTTGTTTTTTTCTTGGAAGGAACAGTTAGCGGGCCCATTGCCTTTGTTCCCTCTTCCTTGCATAAAAAATAAAAATAAACTCTTAGAATGCATGTTGCACACAATTATGTTGATTGCCTCCCTGAACTCGAGTCCCCTTTCCTGTTCCACATTCCTCGTACCACATGTACATCCCTCATGTTCCCCTTCATATCTTTGAGTTGTTTTACCCACATAACAATTTAAGTTCCCACCGCTAACTACACTCTCATCATCCCCCATACCATTTACTACACGTATTAAGTCGCCCCAGAAACAATCTTTTTCTCCATCATCCAAGCCAACCTGTGAAGCATACGCTGATATGAATGATATTGTCAACCTTCTGAGCAAAGTTGTCATTACTATAGTCCTTTCATTCACCCTCATTACATTCATGACACATTCCACCCATTTTTCCTTACATCCCAGGCAGAGACACACCCCAGGGGTCAGGCCTCAGCAAGTCACTGGTCTGAAGATGCACCATGCATTCATAGGCAATAATAAAAAAGTAAGTCGTTATCTGAGGGCCGCTGCTTCCCCGACTGGGGAGCTGGAAAGTCCCACCCCGCCTGAACATTGGTCTGTGTGCAGATCTACCACTGAGAAAAATTTCGTTCTTCTAGGTGAAAAAAAAGAATGTATTGCTGTGAAAAATTGCTTTTGCTGGAATTCCTCTAGGCTACCCGTCCCTGACGTCCTCAAGGGCTCTGTCCTGCCTACATGGAAAATTTCGTGTTCCAAGATGAAAAAAAAAAACTATGGTCTTTCATAACAACATTGGTTGAGACCTCCTGGATCCCTTCCCTCCCCGTCCTCCTTGGGACGGCCTTAAGGGGTTCCATCTAGCTAGAAACCTAGTCTGAGTGGACCTCTGCCGTTGTGCAAAATTTCCTTTTTGTAACCTACCTCGAAATGGTCAGGACGCCACTCTTCACAAGATACAGTTACTGAGTGACAATGTGATGAGTAAGTGACACAGTTAAAAACGTGGGTATTTGGCCACCCCTGTGGGTGCAGCAAAAACTGGCTGTGTATTACGGTTTTGGCTCTGGTCGCCTGCAGCCACTTCCACTCATGGCCCCAGCCTGTCTAAAACTTGGCTTATTCGAAGATCTATCTGTATGCAAAATTTTGTGTTCCTAGGAAAAAAAATGGCTGTGTATAACAGATTTGAGTAGAATTCCTGGGGATCATTGCCCCGTGTGAAGTTTCCTCGGGCATCTCTGTCTGCTTAAAAACCTACCAACTGAGGTCTATTACTATGCAGATATGTTTCTCTTTAACCCTGGAGGGTCCCAGTCTGCTTAAAACCTGTCACAACTAAAGATCTACCACTATGCACAGTTTTCTGTTCTTAACCTAAAAAAAAAAAAAAAATGGTTTTTCTACGACCCCCGCTTACCAATTTCTAAAATCTGGCCCGACTGAAGGTCTATAACTACACAAAATATTGTGTTTCTTAGGTGCTGATGAATATAAAACTCCAAACTCACCTTGCGGGCACCCTGCTTCATCCGAACTATCAGGACAGTCACTTTGTCCATCACATCTTGTAGTATTCAGAACGCAGGTCCCATCATAACAAGTAAACTGGTCAGAGGCACAACCTATATGAACAAAATAAGAAGAGTACAGAACACCTATCCTATATCTTTAAAAATTCTTAATTACTAACACTCAGGCTTCTATGTCTGGCATTTAGCTATGTAAAATTGTCTAGTGTAAGCTCGAACAGAATTCTTGAGTTCTCCTGACAGAAACGTGTTATTGGTGACAGTATTTTCTCACAGACTCTTATGACACACGTTCAGTAATTGCAGTCTTTTAGTTTTAGGTGAAATAAAGCACTAGAGTTGTCCCCATCAATGCAGATGATTTTCCATAATCTTCTTAACGATTGTTCCCTGTGTTTGGAAGAATTGTTCAATTTATGTATGGCGTTTTATGCTTGACATAAAAGATAGTTATCCCTTTCAATTAGTAATTATTAATATTGTCCACATACTGTAGTTTGAACATTTTTTGTGGGTTTAACACGATCTCTTTCGGTTGTGGCATTGAACTGACAGAGAAGCGCTCAAATAAATATCAAATGCATCTCGTCACTGTCTACCGCTGTTCTCTTCCTCATTTTTTATCAATTCTGCCATTAACCCTATTTCACTTGTAGTAACTGGACATACCGTCACAATCAATGAAGCCAAATGGTGAGGGTAATGGTCGGGTGTTTGAAAGGTTTCGAGTTCAGTCATAGCCTGGGGTTGCGAAAAGGCTGTTCATGAAGTGAGACTTTATTGGTCTTCCTCAAAACCTACTTACATGTCATTCAGTAACACCCCCACTATTGCCCTTACCATGAAGCGAGCGCACTAACGTTTATTGACTGTGGATAACGCCCCAGCGTGTATTGACAATGAATGGTAAGTATTAACTCTGAATGGTAACATGTGACAGTAAAGGTCTACAGAGACAAGGGGAGTGGATTATCAAGTCAGTGCTCAGAATATGGTACATTAAAAATCTCTTCAGCAAATGACATTCATAGATATATATTTATAAATATAATTTTCTATTAATTTGGTAACTTATTTGCCACAAAATGGCCCCCTGCCACAAGTAACTGGTATGAATCTCAATGAAACAATATCCACCATGGCAAGTCTAGTACTTGACGTGTCGTAGCACGAAGTTATACCTACGACAGGCATAACTTCGTGTAATGCACTATGACACACGAAGTAATACCTACAGCAGGCAAAGTTATACCTATGACGCACTACGAAACACAAAGTTATACTACGACAGGCAAAGTTATACCCAAGACGCGGTACGACGACTTCCACACGGCCATCGTTGTGTATCGTCATATGTCCTGATAATCTTAGCGGTGACTTAGCGGTAACTTAACGGTTCCGTAGCGTGTCGTAGCTTGTTGTAGCTTGTCATAGCGTATGATGGCAATGTATTGGAGTGACGTGGAGTCAAAGTGATCGTTATTTTCTAACTGAGGGATGATCGTAGTCTGCCATCAGGATAACATGACGCTTCCGTAGGGTGTCGTGGCATGTCGTAGTTGCCTTTGTGTGTCTTAGCACTAACGTGACTGTGTCGTGAAATGGCCGTTTAGTCCTACCGCTTGAGGTATAATCGTGGCATTTCACCAAGATCATTCCTCGAGGGTAAGATCGTGGTGATCGGGGCCGCTCTCGAGGATGAACCTGAATATGGGACACGGGCTTTATTCTGTGCATTTTTTATTTGTCTTCATGAGACGAAATGAACAAGTGAGGCTGGTTATAGTAGGTATTATCCAGTAGATGTTTTCCTGGTCTATGGAAATCTTAGGATAGCACTGCTTTCAGAGAGTAGATGGTGGACATCCTCACCTATTGTCCAGAATCATCTAAAAATTTATATTCCTTTAGAGAGTTAAAGTTCTTAAATACCTGATATAACATTATACCATCATAGCTCTTATCTATACCATTGTACTTTGCATCTACACATGTCAAACCGTTGCACATCATCAAAGGAGGTCAGAGTCTAAGAGGCGATAATCTAGGACGTGTTAGTAAGATAAGCAATAATTCTGTCAAGCCAAATCTTAGGAGCATGGTTCTGGAGCACCAATAAAATCAATGGTACACCTACATATAAGATATTTATGAACATTATACTTCCAACTTACCTTCAGGGCATTCTGCTTCATCTGAACCATCAGGACATTCACTCGTTCCATTGCATCTTGTAGTATTCGCAACGCAGGTCCCATCATTGCAAGTAAACTCGTTGAAGCCACAGTCTGAGGGAACATAGGAAGGGTGCAGAACCGTTCATCCTAAGTCTAATAAAATCTTAACTGTTATTAACACTAGAGCCCTACAACTTGCACTCGGCTAAAGGAAATTGTTTGTTGTATGTAGGAATGGGGGGAGGAGTCCTTTAGTTATCCTGACAAAAAGCGAATCAGTGGTGACGGGATTAATGTCTCCTTTGCCTAACGTTCATCTCATTTAATGCCTTTCGTGTTATTCTGACTGCGGTTCTTGAGTTCTTTCGACTAAATATATAAAGATTTTTTTCCGATGTCTGTGTGATCATTATTTAACCTTATTTGCTTAAGGATGGAAGAGTGTAATTTGTGTGTAGGAATCTCTGCACGTAATAAAAAGGCATCTAATCCTTGCAGTTCTTTATTATTTTAAACCTTTCACATAGTTTGAATCGGTAGAGAGGCGGCCTGCAATCCTAATGGACACAGGATCGAATCCCGGCTGGGGCAGGGAACAGTTTAAGGATATGAATTTCCTAAAAGCAGACTTTCCTGATCTACCAGATGGCCCGCCGACATGTCGTAAAAATACCCCCGCTAATACCAGTACACCAATCCTCTATGAGACAGCCCTAGCATGTATTCAATATAGATGGTGGGTGTTAGCGCCGAAGTGGTGACATGTTTTTTTTTTTTTTTTTTTTTTTTATGTGTCCGACTCTGGGCATAGGCTTCACAGCCTGCTATCAAGGCCCAGTCGTCCTCCTACAATCTACATGTCACCACTTCGGCGCTTAACACCCACCGTCCATATTGAATACATGCTAGGGCTGTCTCATACAGGACTGGTGTATTGGTATTAGCGGGGTCATTTTTATGACATGTCGGCGGGTCTTCTGGTAGATCAGTAAAGCCTGATTTTAATGAAATTCAAATCCTTAAATTGTTCCCTGCACCAACGAGGATTCGAACCTGGGTCCCACGGGACCGCAAGCCAACTCTCTACCGATCGAGCTACCGCCTCCCCTAAAAGGGCCCTGAAGCCTTTGCCTAGAGTCGGACACGAAAAAAAAAAAAAGTCTGAATATCAATGCTGGATATGGCAAGATATTATAATGTTTTGAAATACAGGAAACGAAATACTGTATTGACAACCAGTATAGTATGATAAAAATCCTGTGCATAACGCTAGTTTTTCCCATAATTAGTGATCAGCGCAGTCTTCAACTCCACTACACTCTTATCGATGGGCAAACACTTTCCATCGCAACACTCCAAGGATATTTTAGGGAAGTATCCAGGAGAAGGGCGGAGACAGTGTTCAAGTGATGAGGGAAGTGATCTTTGCTCGACAGGGCACGAGACTGATCCCGGGTAGTGTGGGGAACTGTTTCATGATCTGAATTACATTAAAAGAGACTTTCTTATCTTCTGCAAGACCCATCTTTATGGCATAAAATTAACTCCTCAGGTAATGTCAATACATGAGTCCTGAAAACCCAAGCCTAGCATGGAATCGTGATGAATGACGAATATTAGTGCCACAGTTGTGACATGTGAAAGCGCTTGGTAGGTTGGAGGTCTACAGGGCCTCAGAAAAGGGAGTATTAATTCTATGCTGAGAGTTGTACACATAAAAAAAAAATCTCAGTGTTAGTCAAACAAGGAAACAAACAAAAGACTATATAACAATTACGCTTGTATAAAGCCAACATGTCCGCCTATGTACTGGCTGCTGCCACAGACTGACCATTTGCTTGTCAGTGAGCAGAACTCCCAGCACGGTGGCCTAGTACCATCTTTTCTCAGTAGGAGAAGAAATGGAAATAGTTAGGGAATCTATAGTAAGAATCCTGCCAATACAAAATTGCACCTGTATATTATCTCTCTCTCTCTCTCTCTACAT
>JAGKTI010021819.1:0-15558 GCA_018397915.1 Birgus latro | reverse complement strand
TCTCATCCACCCTCCACACATCCACCTTTGTCGATGGCAAAGTTCACATCAATGGAGGAAAGTTGGTTGATGTAGCAATCAACACACCAGAGGACAGGGTCGAAGTAATTGATGTTAAGACAAAGTTCTTTATTCTGGAAGATAATGATCTCACAGAGACAGAGCCTGAAAATCAAGCTGTGGTTTCATGCAGCAGAGGTAGTATTGGCATGAGCCTGTGCGTAGAGACTAACTATCTCACAGGACCTAATTACTGGCAGCCTTATGGCGGTCGTATTTACTTCCTTAAGACTGACAGTCTGACAGGATACATCCTTAAGTACACCAAAAATGAAAATGAAGTCTCCCTCCTTATGGACACCCCCGGCTCTCAGAGGAACCACAAAATCTACTTTAACATCAGGAAGACGGATAATTCCCTCCACTTCAACCTTGATGCGCTTCATCTGTCAGCTGATGGTAATGCTGAATACGTGTGGCAAAGAGACAGGAAGGGCCTCAACATAAGCGTCAACTTCGGTAACTCTGTAACCTCTTCTTTGACGGCTGAACTTGTAACCAGGCTAGGGGACGAGACGAGGATTGAGCCATCTTTGATTGTGAATACAGGTTATGGTCAGTTAATCAACGCCAAGGGGGCTCTCATCAGCTCACCAGCCCAGAGGAAGCACTCGCTGGAGATGACCATTAGCGGAACAGTTTCACCATTCTCTTTCAGGGGTAAGTAGTCACACATAAACCACTGCATACTGGGGTTTCTGTTGTCCTGTGCAGCCTAACTTAAACAGGATTGCTCATAAATAACCTGTCACTAGGAACTCACCTCGAAGTATCTCGTGTGTTGCGGGAACGGTTGATGGAGCCGTTCCCGCAACACACGAGAAGAGTGGCGTGGAAGAAGAACGTTACGTGTGGGCCACCCCGTGTATTCTATGCATATGTTTAAAGTCAGCATTAATACATTTTTCTCTTTCTAACATTTATTTTCTGCCTGATACGTTTAAACTAAGCAATAACACATTTTTCTCTCGTCACAGCTTCGTATGAGGGAGCAGAGAGGTCAGCCAAGGTCAATATGGCAGTTGAGAGTCGGCCTATCGATCTGTACGTTCAGGGCAATTTGGAATACGACCAGACATCCATCTTCTGGGATAACGAGATCGAGTATGCGTACGGGGGGCGCGGCAAGCAGATTATCAAGTACGGTACAGTGCTGCGCCGGGAGGTGTCAGACGAGAACACCACCTACTCCATGAAGTTTGACCTCAGCCCGACGCAGTATTCCCAACACCCCGTCCTTCTCGAGTACAAGGTCATAACATCGCCGGGGCACATGGAATCATCAGGCACCCTCATTCACAGTCAAAATGTTGTCTGGAATTTTGAGGAGATCTGGACCTACGTACGAGATGAAACTCAGCTGGCGTGGACAGGGCATGCTAAGGTTACGTGTCCCTATTACGGCCTCGAGAAGTCAAGCTCAAATGAGTTCAGACTTACCCGCAGTGAGGTGTATCTCAGTCTGAAGAGGAAGGACAGCCCACAGTCAACGTACGAAATAACGATGGAGGCCAAGAAAAACGAGGACAGGGAGATGATGCTACGCGCTGTCTATAAGCTTGACTGGACTGCTACCTTCGAAGCCTTGTACACCAAAATTGCTGACGGTCACTACAACGCTCAGGTACTGTCACAAATCTACCTGTCTACCTATCTATTGCCAGACACCTCAATCCCGTAAGGGGAGGCCACAAACAAATCACCTCCATGTCACCCTGTCCCCCGCCATTTCATTGCCCTGCTCTCAGCTCACCCCTCCCCCCCCTCTCTCACATACCTCTCCACTCCATCCCTCCATCTCATCCTTGACCTCCCCCTCCCTCTCCCCCCTCCACCTCACTCACGTACACTCTCCTCGTCAGTCTCTCACAAATCTCCTCTGGTATAAAAGAACTCTAGATATCACAGGTCTTTACTAATACGACACAGGGGTTTTGGAGAAGTGTTAAGACAGTGTGACAATAGGAATGTTCCAAAATCTGAATCCTGGACGAGATATAAATGGTGACATGCCCCATTTCTCTGTATTATACCGAGTGATCTCCACCTTTACACAAACACCTCTTTCCCTTACGGTGGGATAGGAGATATGGATGATGATGATGATGATGATGATGATGTTGATGATGATAATGAACACCTCTTTATCGTGGGGTGGGACAAGGGGTCTGGATGATGAATGTGATGATGATGATGATGATGACCTATATACGTGTCCATAGGTGTTCACAATGCTTTTCACCGAAGTGCGAAAAATCTGCATAGGTTTTCTCCCTAATTACAGGTAACGGGCAGCTTCGAGGCAGGTAGCATTGAAAAGGCCTTGGCACTGGAGGGAAGCCTGATTAACAACTCTGAGCCAGGGAAGATCGACGTAGCAACAGAGGCCTCCTTCAAGATCCCTGGGAAGACGTTCGAGGGGAGCTTTACCGTCGCTGGAGATGCTGAGAAGGCCAAGATGGAGGTTAAGTCGAAGGTGGATCGGCAGCCGTACAATCTGCTCATGGAGGCGACGCGTTCCTCACTCCTTGTCGACACCGATGTATTCAAACACATAGTCGTAAATGCCTATGTAAGTGGTTGTTCATTTGTTCACGGTTCAGAACGTACAGGCAAAGAAATAAATGTTCATCACGTCACAGTTCAGAATGTAGAGTCCAAGGAATAAATGTTCATCAGTTCAAAGTTCAAGAAATAAATGTTCAAAGTTCAAAGTTCAAGAAATTAATGTTCATCAGATCAAAGTTCAAGAAATAAATGTTCATCCGTTCAAAGTTGAAGAAAAAAATGTTCCTCAGTTCAAAGTTCAAGAAAAAAATGTTCATCCGTTCAAAGTTCAAGAAATAAATGTTCATCAGTTAACAGTTCATAATGCTGAGTCCAAGAAATAAATGTTCATCCGTTCGAAGTTCAAGAAATAAATGTTCATCCGTTCAGTGTTCACGGAAAAAAATGTTCATCCGTTCAAAGTTCAAGAAATAAACGTTCATCAGTCCAAAGTTCAAGAAATAAATATTCACCCCCTCAGTGTTCATGAAATAAATGTTCAACCGTTCAAAGTTCATGAAATAAATATGTTCATCAGTTCAAAGTTCAAGAAATAAATGTTCAACCGTTCAAAGTTCAAGAAATAAATGTTCAACCGTTCAAAGTTCATGAAATAGAAATGTTCATCAGTTCAAAGTTCAAGAAATAAATGTTCATCAGTTCAAAGTTCAAGAAATAAATGTTCATCGGTTCAAAGTTCAAGAAATAAACGTTCACCCGTTCAAAATGTCGAGTCAAAATAGCCATCGTCCCAGCTCCGTCCGAACAAAATTTAAATCCGGCGCCATACAGTGACAACCTCCATCTTCAATAACGCGCTTTTCAGAAGGTTTCGTTTTTTCCGCTATATATTCGTTCAGTTTGGGAAGGACACTTGTGGTTCTGTCTGTATATTTCTTACTTTGAATTAGATGACAGTATATAATTTTTTAGTGAGTTTTAGAAGAGAGCGTTACTGTAGGCAATATAATACTAGATTAGAAACAGACAGACAGACAGACTGAGAGAGCGTTATTCATGCAGATCCACAAATATTTTAAACCGCAGACACGACCAATAACAATACGAATAACTAAATAACCATCAATTTCCTTATTTATCTTTATTCTGCAGAAATAACTAATGGAAATATGAAAAATAAAAATGACCACCAACCTCCCTGCTTATTTGTATTTATTTATTTATTTATTTATTTGTAACGCAGGTAAACCGTGACGAGAAGGGAACGAAAGTGTTGGCGGGCGTCGAATGGGACAAGGATAACGACGCTACCAAAGCCCTTGTGTTCCGGGGCAAGATTATGGATCGGCAGATGGAGGCGACACTCAAGTAGGTCTCTTGGAAATACACACACACACACACATACAAACACATGTACACACACACATACCGATACAAACAAATGTATACATACACACGAAGCACACACACACACACACTCTCTCTCTCTCTCTCACACACACACACACACTCTCTCTCTCTGACACACACACACACACACACTCTCTCTCTGACACACACACACACACACTCTCTCCCTGACACACACACACACACACACTCTCACACACACACACACACACATACATACACACACTCTCTCACACACACACACACACACTCACCCACCCACCCACCCACCCACTCACACACACACACACACACACACTCAAAACTTATTCATTACGCTGAGGACCCCAAATAATGTTAATATTTTTGTTACTAATGAAGGGAAATTTGGTGCATGCTTTCTTCATCAGCTCCTTATAATTTTGCCACGGTTTATAAAGATCTGAAAGCAGTCGCCTTCAGTGTTTAAACATAACTAAATCCAAACAAATCCTCGTTGCGATTTATTTACCCTGACGGCTGCTTTCTCTCTCACAATGTCTTCTTCTAACTAAACAAAATGCGTAAGGCTTTATTTTTTATTCTTTTTCCTTAAGATGGCCCCCCAACCTGAAAAAAGAATCGAGTTAAATAAGAATTGAAATACTGATGCCCACACAGGTGATAAGAACAACATTTCATTTCCAGCACGTCTCTATAAAAACAAATGTAAGGGAGAGCCTCAAACGCAGTGTACGATTGTCAATAAGGAGTTGCCTTTAAATTCGTTCACTAATAACAAATCTATTGGCGTTCAGCTGGAGTCTCAGAGGAGTGAATCATCCTGCAATATCAAGGGTTCTCACTGACGTAAAAAAAAAAAAAAAATGTGATTTGTTAGCTCTATGGTGTCTATTTGATTAATATTTGCTTTCTTATGACAGATACCTCGGCCGAGAAATCATCGTAAGTGGTCAAATTCAAGATGGGGGAATGGCAGTAGAGGGACGATGGGCGCCGGACAAGACAGTTAAGATCAGCTTAAACTATGAGCTGTTTGTGTATGTAAAACGATCTCTTACTGTTGCCGTTGAGACTCCCTTCCCTGGATGGCAGAAGCAGGATGCCACAGTCTCTGTTGCTCTCAGCCAAAACGAGTTCAACGCTCAGGCCATGGCCAACTGGAAGAACTCCCAGCAGATGGCTCTCGCCATCAATGCCAACCTCCAGCCTGGTTTCACCAACAATGCCCTCTACGCCAACGTCCTCTTCAGCAGTCCCTTCAACAACTTTGAGCGCCTCACCTTCGTCCTGGACCACAAGATGGCCGCTGTTAACATCAACACAAACATGGAGGCCACCTGGAATGACAACAAGATCAACGGAGTCATCCTTCTCACCCCCACTGAAAATGGTATTGATGGAAGTGCCACCTTCACCTCTCCTTTCACACAGGAAGCAGCCATAACTCTGCACCACGAGCTGGTCCAAACCAAACTGGCCTCCTCGCTCCAGGCCAAGTATGGCCAACACGTATCCACCGCCACACTTGAGGGACACGTTATTACCCAGCCAGGTTATGACATTGCTCTGCACTTAAAGGTACCAGCTCTTTTAGAGTCTGTGCCTGAGATTGAGGTTGATGTTAAATATGATTTCGACAGTACCAGCCTGGCCTTCGTCACTGAGGGCAATGCAGGAGAGTCCAAATTCATGTTCAGTGTCAACGGCACGAAAACTGTGGCGGAGAGTTCCTCAATCACAGGAGACGTGCGCTTCATCACTCCCTTCACAAGGCCTCTGACGGCCACGCTCTCTCACACCCATGACAGCCAAAACTATGACACCAAACTGGTTGTAACCTCGAATGGTTCCATGACGTTCCAGTCGACCGGGCATGTCTTGTCACGAAATGACATTGAGGTTTCTGCTGCTATGGACACTCCCAACACAAAGGTTTCTTTCACACTCAGCCACAAAATCAGCAACAATAATCTGCTTTCATATGTGAAAACTTATGCCAATGATGAGGACATTACTGTGTCCCTCTCTGGTACTCTGGATGAAGCCTTCAATGTTGCTAATCTGGAAGGTGAAGTCAACTCAACTTTTGATGGTTTGGATGACATGAAGATGAAACTCAACAGTGTCAAGCAAGGGTCAGGTCGCACAACAAAGATCATTTTAAGCCATGGTGCCAAGTCTGTCAATATCGTTCACAACATTAGTTACACTAACAAATTCAACTGGGACCACTCTTTCGTCATCAATAACAACTACAAGCTAAGAAACACACAGACTCACACCGGCATGCAGTACGGCCACGAGATGGAGGTCAATTGGGATGATAAGACGGTCTCCATTAAGGGGAACTTCGATGCAAAAAGCTCCGGCTTCAACGAGTCATGTGTAGTCCACCTCGCCATTACTACTCCATGGGAATACATGGAGGACATCGACATCAACCTCAATGCGCTGCAGACAGTCAGTGACCTTAAGTTAGGAGCGGCTCTCAAGGACAAGCAGAAAACCATCACCGAGCTGACTTACTGGCATAGATATAAACCCGGCAGCTTCTTCTTTGAGGTCTCTTTAGCCACTCCATTCTGGGAAACCTTGGCATTCAAACTCAGAGGCCAGGACTCACCCAGGACTGTCACTCTGATTCTCCTTTACGGTGAGGCCCAAACATCGGTCACTGTGGGAGGAGAGGGTCAATCTGGAAAGATGAACGGCCACATCAACATCACCTCTGACCTCTTGTCCACGCCCATCGCCATGGAGGGATCTCTCGACGTGGCCTCTGATGAGAAAACCATCACCATTACCGTAACCACCGACAACACATATCAACTTACTGGATCCATGTCTGGGGAGATCTGGAATGCCATGCTGTTTCTGTCCCTTGACCTTCCACTGGACTATGCTCGCCACATCGAATACAAGGGAGAATATCAGGCAGTATCATTCCCATTCACACTCAACACGGAGATGAAGGTGGATTCCCGCGAGTATAATGTCAATGGCAGGATCGATCCCAGCTCATTCCATCTTGAAGTGGATGCAAATGGCCAGAGGGGTAGTGCAAGAAGCAACTGGGAGATACAACACAGTAAGGCTAATGTTGAGCTTCACATCCAGTCTCCATTCAGCAGCCTCACGAACGTAGGAGCTAACATCATGTACGATTTTGAAAGTGCAAAGAAGTTTGATGCCAAGGTGACTTACAACAACCAAGAAGTGACCCTGAGCGGCAAACTTGAGGGGAGGACATTTATCATCGAGGGAACGACACCATTCAGGAGCTGGGAGAACCTCAGTGCCTCGCTCTTCCTCTCCAATTCAGCGATAACTGCTTCCGCCTCAAGAAATGACAACAAGATCGAAGTCACAGGCACGTTGCATCTCAAGAGCCAAAAGGGAAAGGCAGAGCTGAGCATCACGACTCCCTGTGTAGGCCACGAGACCATCCATCTTGAGGCCATCTACAACTTCAATGGGGATTCCAAGACAGTGCAGTTCAAGTCCAATTACAACAATGCCGAGCTCTCCATCAAGGGCGCTGTGAACCTCTCTAATCTCCAGGCCCCAGAGATGACTCTTAACCTGGTAACTCCATTCCCTGAGGTGCGGAACTTGAGGGCCGAGGCCAAGTGGAATGTGATGAACCCAGTAAAGACTGCTGAGGTGGTGGCTCATCACGACAGTGGTGTGTACAACTGGCGACTAGAAGCTACATCAGCCAATCCCTTAACAGGCCATATCACCACCAAGCTCAGCACTCCACTACCTGACCTGAGTGACGTTTCCCTCAAGGCGGCCTTTGATTTCACTGCCATGCCTTACACAGTGTCGACTGAATACAAGAGGGGGGATGTTGTAAAGAAACTAGAAGGTCACTTGTTGGTCACTGGAAATGCCATTCAAGGTGACATTACAACACCAATCACTGGGTGGGAAGCCATGACCTTGAACGGGGAGTACTACCGTCAGGAAGACCATCTGACTGGCGCCATTGAAATCAATAAAGGCTCAGAGAGGTTTGAAGTGAAGAGCGACATCCTGTTCAACAAAGCTACTCCTAGGATAAAGGTGGAGGTTAAGACACCAGTTCCTGAGTACACAAATATGGAGCTGAGTATGGAGTCCAGCCTGACTGAGATGGATAAGAAATTCAAGATCGCCTTCATCATAAACGACATCACATATTCAGCAGACATTACCGGTAGGTTTGCAAGAAAAGATGGAACTTTGCAGGCAGTGATGAAGTCCCCCATCACAGGATTCACCAGCCTCGAGATTGCCTCTGAATATGACTTCACTGGTGACGTAAAGGTGGCAGAGCTGAACGTGAAGAAGGAAGGGCAGACCCAGCGCTTCTCCGTAACCGGGGGTGTTGATGGAAACAATATCGTACTGGATGTCATAACTCCATATGAGAACTTTGAAGTAATGAAGATGAATGCAGACTATGTTGCTCAGCCTGGCCTACATAAAGTGTCTGCCACCTTTACCAGGGACATAAATGAATATAAATTCGTCACTGAAGTTGCTTTCAATGCCAACAGCGCCACAATCAAGCTGTCAACCCCTATTGAAGCAATTAAGAACGTTGAAGTAAAGGGCATGGTTGATATCCAGGACGACAGAGTCACAGGCTCCGTCATATTCCAAAGGAATGATGATGTCTTTAACCTAAACTCAAGCTACATCGTCGACCCAATGAAATCCCAACTTGAGATTGGAGTTGCAACGCCTATTCCTGGCTGGAGCAAGATTGGACTTTACCTCAACTATGATCTGATCTCTGACAGGAAAGTTGCTGAGGTAGTTATGTTGAAGAATGATGTCGTGAAACAATTAGCACTTGAGGCATACTACAACCTTGAAAGAGGATCACTTCAACTTAGAACTCCTGTTGAAGGCTTTGAATTCCTGGGCGCGGACTACACTCTGGTGGTGGACTCCAACAACAACAAGCTGGAAGCCCTGGTAAGGACCAACTACAACTCTCAAGAATGGACTCTGTCTGCTTTTGGACAGTACAGTACCAACGAAATAGTGGTTCGACTGCAGACTCCATTCCACGGCTTTGAAACAATTTCTATCGAGGGCAGTATCAACAATAGCAACAAGACTGGCGAGGGTATCGTCCACATCGGCTCCTACACCTTTACCATTAATGCCTCCTATGCTCTAAACAACATGTTCCTTGAAATGAGGACACCCTACACCCCTCTTAGCTTCTTCCTGGTGTCCTTCAAGTATAGTATCACTCCTCGCCAGATGGAGGGGACAATGAATGTTTCTGTCAACGACGAGTCTTACATGTTGCACGGAGGTCTCCAGAACTCACCCCGCTCCTCTGGCTTGGTTCTTACGGCTACCACCGCCATTCCTCATATACCGAATATGTCGCTCCAGATTAAGTATGACTTGGACAATGTTGACCAAATTGTCTTTGTTGAGGCAGCTGCGGATGAGAATGAATACAAGCTATCCATGGGAGGCTACATCCAGGAAGGGACCGCTCTATTCAAGTGTGACCTGACCACCCCCTTCATTGGATGGAGGGACGTGAAGTTCCAGACCAAGATTGATTTACTGAATGAAGACAAGATGCTCGAAATTTACTTGGAAAGGAATGGCAGCGTAAAGGAGATTGCCATCCATGGAAAACTCATAGGCACTGAAGTGAATTTCGATCTGAGGACACCATTCACGGGACTCCATCGCTTCAACGCCTCCGGAAATCTGAACCGAGCTAAGAGGTCGCTTGAATTCCAAATGATGAATGATGCAGGACAAGCCTCAATTGCGGCAAGCTTCCAGCAGGTGAAGCTGAACGTCAAGACTCCATTTGAGAGGTTTGAAGAAGTGACGTGGGATATCAAGAAAGAAGCCGAAGGAAAGTACGTAGGCGAGTGGAGGAGAAACGACAACTTTGTAACTGTTGACATCGAGCGCCAGGGCACAGGGGGAGCTGTCAATGTGCAAGTCAGGAGTGAGGTGAACGGTTGGGAATTCCTGGGCCTGACGGGAAGGCTGGACACTGCCACATACGAGGCTTACCTCAGTGGACAGCGGAATGAGAGGAAGGTTGAAATCTCCATTAGTGGAAAGCATGATCCCGGAGCTCCAAGTAGCTACACCATTAACATCAAGACACCGTATGAAAATTACAGCGACGTCAAGGGAAATCTGAGATACAACCTCAGAAGGAGACAGCTGAAACTTCTGGTGGAATCCGAATCATCAGACTTTAAATTAGACGTTCAGGCCAGGAGGGGGCTGCAAGTAGTCCTACACGTCCCACATCCAGAGAAGAACACAGATCTCCAAATAGACCTGACTCGCTCCAAGGGGACTATCTTTTTCGACTCTAGATTCCAGCGTCTCCCAACTTATAAGCAGGAATATGAAATAACAACAAATCCTCTGGGAGCTACAGGGTTCATCGAGGTTAACGGCCAAAGGATATTTAATTTAGAATGTGCTATAATGCCACAAGAGAAAAAGTTCCACCTGGAGATCCACACATATCGAGGTGACCGTCATACCACCATCCACATGCACAGTGAAGGCTACACTACCAGCACATTCCTGATAAAGCAAGAGACAGGGAACACAGCCAAGGAGCTCAAAGTTGAAATGACTGGTAGCGGAAATTTACCAACCCAAGGAACCCTGCATTTTGATATCAGCAACACCTTCGCTGAGCCGGCGAGACAATCCACCATCCACGTTGAAGTTGACCGAAGAAGCGAAAATAAGAAGATCAAGATAGAGGCCACACTGCCAGGAAATAAACTCTACGTCATCAACATCGACTACAACATCAACCTCCGTGACTTGAGGCACGGTGAATATACCATAGCAATAACAACCCCGGATAGAAGAATGAGACGGTGGAATAACATATCTGGCAACTGGAACCTTGAAGACTTGAACCGGGCTGTTATCTCCCTGACCATAGGGGGACAAACGTACACAGCCAGAGGTAAAGTTGGTCTGAGAGACTCTGAGCTCATACTTACTCCAGAGGGTGAAGGCGAGTTGATATATTTGCAATGGAGGTTTATAAGAGAAGGAGACAACAGAGACTATTTCCTCAAGGTGGGTCGTGAGTCCAGGTACGTGATGTTTAAACTAAAGGGAGCGTTTAATCCCGAGCGTGGAAATGTGGAGTTCGGCTGCAAGCTTGGTCGACTGCAGAGATACGAATTCCACTGCACGAATGACTGGACAATTGACGCTGGAGGCACTGTGACTGCCTCAGGGACCTTTAATTATGCTCAGTACCAGGGCAACCATGAGCTCCAATACACCAGAAATGCAGCAGAAAGAAGTGCCGTCTTCAACTTCTCGCTACGGTCGAATAATCCTGAGTACAAATCGGTAAAAGTCCACGGATCTTACGACATGAACAACAAATTCAAAGTCAATTTCGAGGTTAATGTGAACGAGAGGGTATCCAGGGTGGACATCGACATATCTGACTTTAACCCACGTCGCTCCCGCAACATCGTGCAGGCTCACATCCCAATCCTAGGAGAGTATGCGTCCTTCGACCTCACACTCCAGCATGACTTCAGGAACTTGGACAACAGGTACATTCATGCTATTGCCAATATTGGTCAGAGGGAGGCCTACATAAAGGCTAACTGGAAGAGGAGTGCAAATCTTGACACCCTGGAGGGAACCATCGATATCAAGTCTCGCTTTGTTGGGGAGATTCATGTAAGTGGAAACTGGGATATCAGCGACTACACCAATGCCCGGGCTGAGGCTCAGTACAAGAGAATCAGACCAGAACGAGGTGATGAAATAACAGGACACTTAACATGGAAACGAATTAAAACCGACAATCACCTGGAAAATGAACTACTTATTGATAGTACGTCGCCAAATCTGTCCCATCTTCGTGCCTTCACTAACGTTGACTTTTCTGAAGGCTTCCATTTAACATCAGGTCTGGAGGTGAATGAAAGGCATGTTAACATCAAGATAAATATTGGTAACAACTCGGTGTCAGGTGAAATTACCACACCATTCCCAGGCTTCGAATCTATTAAAGGTATCATAACGTACAGTTTGACAGGTAAAAACCAGACCATAACTCTGAAATATGAAAGAGGTGACAGACACGTTGACATGTCTCTGGTCATCAACAGAAAATCGAAGAGAAAGGGAGACTTGGAATTCAGTCTTACTACTCCCTTCCAAAGCTTCAGAGAGATGAAGATCACCGCCAACTGGAATAAGAAGCAAGCCGTTGTGGAATACATGAGAAATGATGTCCGGATCAGCATGACAGGCACTGCGAAGTATGAAGGCAGCAAGTCAGAATTTAACTTCACCTTCAACACGCCAGAGGGTAAGCGTATTGTGCTGGGTGCAGCATATGATGTATCAGGCATACTAGAGGGACAAGGAACTGAGCCACAGAAGATAGCAAGTCTAGAGCTTGGAGTTGATGAGATGGAGCTGAGCTTGACCATCAACGGCTTCCGGAACCCTGAAAGAATATACTTAGAAATAAGCGGGCATGCCAGTCTCTTACAAATCAGGACCTTCTACCTGAAACTCAACTCCGAGCTGAATGCTGATAATCGCACTGGTATCTTTGAGCTCATCATGAACGACTTTGTATTCAAGGTTGAAAACAATTTTGAGAGGTACGAAAATAATGAAGGATATTACCTTCGCAGCAAGATTGAATCCTCACTCACCCCGCTCCCTGCCCTGGTGCTTGGCCTGGGATACAAGGACGATGAGCGCATTATAACAGTGGGTTACGGCGAGGACAAGGAAATAACCTTCTCTCTCAAGTCTGACAGCAACTACAGAAATGGGTTCAGTGGCTTTGTTAACATCCCTAACTTTGGTTACGACGAAGGGGTTAAATACGAAGTTGAGTACAGGTTCCCGAATGAGAATCAGCTGCTTATTGACCTTGATGTTGACCTTGGAGAGGGAGGTCAGGAGATTGAGGCCCACTTCCAGTATGATTCCGAGGGGGTTCAAGCTCGCCTCACCTCGCCCTACACAGGACGGCATAGCGTACGTGCCCGCCGCTCCATCTCATCAGACAGCTTCTTTACTGAAATCGGCTACAATGAGTACAGCCTGAAGCTCCGAGGTGGATTTAATAATGACGACATCAAGCGTGGAGCCGTGCTGGAGGGAGAAGTTTTTGGCCACCAGTTCCTTATTGATTACCTCTTCCAGACAAATGGCCTAAGGTACTCTGAGGGCAAGCTTATCATCCAGACACCCTTCCAAGGTATGCAGAACATGGGTGGATTGTTCACACTGTCCACACAAGGGGCTGCGGTTGAAGGTCAGGCTGAGCTGCTTTTGCCTTTCTCTAAAGTTCCAAAGATCACCCTGGATGTTGACATTAACCTCAACAGGAAGATTGAAGGACACGTGACTCTTGATATAGCAGGTGCACAGTTCATCCTTAGGACCAACGTGGTCGGAGTATCACCCAGCCGAGGAAAAGTGGAAATCTTCACACCTTTCCGTTCTGTGTCCCACGTAACTCTGGAGGGAGCAATGAAGATGGAGGGTCCTACCAAGTTCGGGGCTGAATTTAAACTAGTTGAGCCATACACCACACACAGATTTGAAATGGAGTTTGAACTGAATCCAAATAAAGTGATAGTCAGTGCCTCACTCCGTTCTGTCTCATACAGTGGAGTCAGAATCAACTTCACGCTGGAAGGCTTGCAAGAAATGCCCAAGAAGCTGGATCTGCAGGTGAACAATGACAAACTAACTGCTGAATATAACATGAATGAATCTGCTTTTATCGTCAATATTAATACCCTCTACCAAAATGTACCTCGCCAACTGTCCATCAGTGCACAGTTCCCATCTCTGCAGAACATGGCAGGTTCACTTGTTGTCATTCTTGGGGAGATGAAACATAATATCAATGGCGAATTCGATATTAGCACAGATCGTGTCAAGGGAGAAATCTACTTGGAGTCCACTCTCATTGAAGGCAACCGTCAGCTGAAATTTGACATCTCAATCCCAAGCCGATCATTCAAACAAGTTATTTTCGACCTCAGCCTAACTACCTCCCAGACTCACTCTGTCCACTTCGAATTTGACTCAAGGCCTAGTGTGCAGGTTAGAGTTCGCCTTGACACCCCTGCCATGGAAAACATTAACGCAGTCTTTGAATTCTCCGGTGCAGCAGCTCAGGTCACCATAGAGACCCCCTCTGACACCCACAAAGCTAAGGTGTCCTGGCGCATGACCCGGAAGATGCCTGCTGATTACACGGGAACAGTTGAGCTGGATTCGCCCTTCCTAGGTCAGCCGTACAAGCTGAGTGTGCTCGTTGGTGGTGGTAGAATGAGCAAAACCCTTAAGGTGGAACTCCAGGTAGGTACCACACGGCACCTACTTGAAGGAAACATGTACCTGAGGAGCAATGCAGGTGGATTCTCCTTCACTGTTGAGACTCCATTCAAGAACATCGAGAAGGCAGTTCTGGAGGCTTCCCTGCTAATGAGTGACAAGATCAAAGTACACGCCGCTGCCAGCCTTCCCGGGAATGAACACTCCTTTGACAGTGAGTTTGACGTAGAGAAGAATGCTTTCATGGCAGAGGCAAAGTCCCCCTGCATTCCAACTGGCCTTGTAAAGATAGAGGCAACTCTGTATGGAGACCCGACTGATATGAAGCTCAACGTTGTCCTCATGAATGCTGAAGACACCATTTCCGGCAACCTGATAGTCAAGTGTGAGCCTTCCGATGTACTGTTCAAGCTGGAAATCGCCACGCCCATCCCCGACTTCCAGAACCTGAATGGGATGTTGAAGCTCACCACGACGGAGCAAACCAACTTCATCTTCTTCCTCGACTACCCGATCATCTTGCGGGTCAACGCGAAGTTCTCCAACGCCCCCAACCTCCTGACGAGCAACGTGAAAGTCAACACCTCCATCCAGCACTGGGAGTACTTGGAGGCGGACTTCAGCATGCCACTCGACAAGTTCGCTCCCCGGGCCACCTTGGAGATCCCGGGGCACAAGTACGGGGCGGCGGCTGAGTACGAGACAGACGGGTACACCAAGATGGCCTCGGCTAACCTGTTCCTGGATGACGAGGTTCACGGGGGAAGGTTCAACATCCGCACGAAGGCGCCGTACGACCTTGGCTATGATATCAACTTCCTTAGACTAGACTCCAGATTCCACCTAAGAACGGACTCCTCATTCTTCTCACTCTTGATGTAGATCCCGCCAAGACACTGCTTTGCAATCTATAGCAGCAGCAGCAGCAGCCATAGTTCAATTTCTAGTCATAGCCTTCACACTAACAAATAACCCATATAACCCTTAGCCAGTTAAGTGTAGCAAGTAGTGAAATGCCTAAGTCTGTATATGACAAATAATATATCGGTGTATATAATGCTGTGAACACTTACATGTTTCAATGCATGTATCTTTAATAAATGGCTCTTTAATACCACGACTTTATTTCACACCACATATACTTAAGACACATACTAGACAAAGCATTATAGCCTTGATGAATTATTGTTGAAAATCTTAAAGAAAATGAATAATCCTGTAAAACTAACACTAAAAAAATACGCT
>JAGKTI010021818.1:0-15559 GCA_018397915.1 Birgus latro | reverse complement strand
AACTGTCTTCCTCTGTCTGTATTTCCTACTTCCTATGATCTCCAGTCTTTCAAACGCAGTGTGTCCAGGCATCTCGAATTGAACGGATCTTGAATTTGGCTCTCTTTTGTATTGTTTTTGCTTTTTCTTGGAAGGAACAGTATGCAGGCCTGTGGCCTTTGGTTCATTCTTCCTTGCATAAAAAAAAAAAAAAATGCACACAATTCTTTGCCAATAGGACCTTGGAACTTCTTGGTGGCTCAATCGGTAGAGAGGTGGCCTGCGGTCCCACAGACCCAGGTTCGAATCCTCGCTGGGGCAGGGAACAGTTTAAGGATTTGAAATTCAGCAAATCAGGCTTTACTGATCTACCAGAGGATCCGCCGACATGTCGTAGAAATACCCCCGCTGATACCGATGCACCAGTCCTGTATGTGGCAGCCCTAGCATGTATTCAGTGTGGCCGGTGGGTGTTAGCGCCTAAGTGGTGACATGGTATGTAGGAGGACTGCTGGGCCGTGGTAGCAGGCTGTGGAGCCTATGCCCAGAGTCGGACAAAAAAAAAAAAAAAAAACTGGTGTACCGTCTCCCACTCGTTATCATGAGCAACACTAGGAGATCTCCACCTTCTCGTTAACACGTTGTTTGGCCGTAAATAATAGCATTCTAATTCAGACTCACATTCATCTTCCCTAACTGCTGAGTCAACAAAGGTGGCAATCTCTGGAGCAGATCTTTGCACATCAGCCAATCGTTCATTTATATCAAGGTGAGGAGAATCATCAATTTCAGAGTTATTCAACTGGGGGAAAAAGGTATCACCAAGCCCAATAACATCTTCGGCATTGCCAGTGCCATGACTATCAACATTACCACGGCTGGCTTTTGCCGTCATAGCACATGCGGGAAATACAATAGAATCCAACTCTACAGTAGGCGCGGAAAGTATTGACTTTTTTTGCCGACGTCATTCTTTTTCGCGTTAAGTGAAGTAGGGTCAATACTACCCTCCCCTGTGATGCGAAATGAGCTGACGCTTTTTCAACGGGAGCTGGCAACCCTGCTTGATAGGTTTGGCACCACAGGAGCAGGCTCAGTAATGTTTGGGCAGCCACAGGAGGAGGATTGTCTCTGTGTGTGATGCACCACGAGGGCATGTTTTGACTCAAATAACACAGTTACCTACCACATTCTCATCATTCCTAAAGTAACCACAAGCAAGGACAAACGTGTGGAAGTGATTACTTTATACAAAGATGGCCACAAACTCCCATTTATTGCAAATCAGATGGTGTTAGACTGAGGACAGTGCAGAGACTGGTGAAGTGGTTCAAGGACAGTGGGGAGGCCATTCCTCCCACTCCACTTCCCAAGCCTGTGAGACCTCATAAGACAACCTTCAGGACCCGTCAGCTGATCTCAAGGCAAGTTAGCAAGGATCCAAGGCTAACAGCACGGGATTTAAAAGAAAAGAACCCACAGTTGCTGGCAGATGTGTCTGTCAGAAGTGTGCAGCAGCTGTTGCATGATGATCTGGGCTACAGGAGTTTTTGTGCTCGTAACAAACCACTGCTAACTGCACTTCAGAAGAAGAAGAGAGTAAATTTTTGTAAGAAATATCTTGCCTGGAGTGAGGAGCAATGGAAAACTGTGCTTTGGAGTGATGAGTCAACATTTACTGTCACTGGTACCCCTTCATCACGAGTGTACCGCAAACCAGGCACTGACCCCCTGGATCCTAAGTACACTTCCAAGTTTGTTAAATACCAAGCCTCACTCATGGCTTGGGGCTGCTTTACATATTATGGTGTTGGTAGGTTGGTAATTCTACCTGCAAATGAAAAAGTGAATCAGAACAATTATTTGGAGCTCTTATGTGATGTTTCAAGTGACTCGTTTGATAAAACCAAGGCAAGAGTATTTATGCAAGATTCTGCCCCTGCACATGTTGCAAAGTCAGTGAAACAGTGGCTAACAGATTGTGAGGTTCCCTTTATTCAAGATTGGCCCGGAAACAGCCCAGATATCAATCCCATTGAGAATTTATGGGCACACATGGAGCGGCAGCTGCGTAGTATCTACACATCATCTTTGCCTAAACTTGAGGCTGCAGTCAAGCAGCTATGGAGCAGTTTTAGTCCGTCTGTTCTGCAAAACTACGCCATCAGTCTCCCCAGACGCCTTAAGAAGATAATAAAGGTGAAGGGGAATGCCAGTAAATACTAAATTCAATGGTAAGTGTTAATTTAGTTGTTTCTCCTTGCTATCCACAAGAATGTTTTCTTTTTTAAGATGGCGTCAACGCTTTCCACGCCTACTGTATAGTCCTGTCCTCACTCAGGGGAGTCTTTGACATGCAGGGAACAACACTTACCTGCCCTCCCGCCAAGTTATTGCCCTAAAGGAAAGTGACTCCTTGTACAGGAAGTTGGTCAACATCACCCACACGCACTGAACCAGTAACTAACCCTGACTGGAGCTTCACCTCAACTACGGGAACAGATACAAACTCAGCTAGACCCTGCAACAAGACACAATCATTAGGGTCAGCTACATCAACAATCCCCATCAACATTAGTGACTGAGAAGCTCCTGTGTCTCTAAGTATAGTGACTTCCTTACCACCTTTTCCATCAAGTGAAACTAACCCTTTAGATATAAAGTTAGCAGATAAATCATTTGAGGAGGAGTCATTTTGTGTACTACTTGGGGGAGGACACTCTGATGGAGTCTTATTACCACTCTCACTTGAACCTGACGGCCACACTGCTCCAGTCTTACTAGTGTCAACAATGGCTCTACAGGAATCTGTCTATCAACCACTGACAGCTCCACTCTGGCCTTATCAACAATATGCACCGGCTGGGGTTGTGCCTGACTACCGCTAACAATATCTGTGGGTGGCTGCTCTTTGTCAGTGCCAAAAGCTCCCCAAGAGTTTACCAAAGTAATAGGTTTCACATTGGAACTTTTCCCTCGTTTCTTCCAGCACCAATCCTCCAAGTGCCCCGTTTTCTGGCAATACTGGCAAAATCTGACACTTTTTCTTGACCCTCTGGCAACACTGCCCTCACTTACTTTCGTGGAACTAACATGCTTTGGGGTTGCAACATTCCCACTAGTGTCAATTAACATTAACTTGCCTTTACCAGAAGAAGGGTCCACAAAAACTGGTTGGTTCACTCTCCTACCCTTAGCAAATGAATGAGGCTTACGTTCATGCTTATGAATTATACTATAATTATCAGCAACAAGGCAGCCTCATCTAGGGCATCTACCTGCTTCTCCACCAAGTGTGTTGCAATATCCCTGTCTATTTTATCAGTGAAACTCTCCAAGACCAGTAACTCCCTCAGTTTTGGGAAATAATTAACATTCTTAGCACGTAACCAATTGTCACATAAATCTGTAAGTATTGTAACATACTCCGCATGAGTCTGATCTTTCTGTTTAAAGGTGGATCTAAACTTAAGCCTATATGCCTCTGGCATGAGTTTGTATGCTTTTAGAATGGCCTCTATTAGACAATCATAGTTAGCACTTTGCTCCACTGATAAAGAAATATAAACCTCTTGAGCCTTTCCTTTCAAAACACTCTGCAACAGTACTGTCCAAGAGTCTTTTGGCCATGAGAGACGACTTGCCACCTTTTCAAACATATGAAAGTACTTAGTGATGTCTTTGCTCATTAAAAGGAGGTACCAGCTTAATGTTCTTAGCAACATCAAAAGATGAACTACTGCCAGATGAACTACTAGCTCTAGGTAAACTATAAGATTGCCTCAGTCTGACTTCGTGATCCATTTTCTTTTGTCTCATTTGAGCTTGAAATTCTAACTCTTTCATCTTAGCATTCCATTCTTGCTCTTTCATTTTGGCTTGCACTTCTAATTCTCTCAGCTTAAGTCTGGCTATCTAAAGTTGTACTTGGTCACTAGAATCATGAACAGAAACAACATTGGGGCCCGGTGTCTCCGGTGATAAAGGCTCAGGGCCAACGGCTTGTGCAGTATCAACTGGCTTAGGCTATGGAGGACTCACTTTGTGCAAACATGATTTCCAGCACTAAATCAGGTAACCTATTCTTAGTAATGGAGGCAGGAATTGTCACACTTAAGGCCTGGGCAAGCAATTTGAGCTCGTGCTTCTTAAGTGTTTTCAGTTTGGTTGGTGTAGGCTTAGAATCAAGAAAAGCTTTCACATCACTATCACTGATCATATTAAAGTAAGCACTGTATTGGCCAAGGTTATTAATATGTCCCAGAGCATTCCTGGAAAGAGTGTACCATTCCCCTTATATGTATATATACCATGCCCCAACTGTGTGCCCCCACTGTATCCTAGAACTCCAGACGTCAGCAGGCATTCCCAGGTTTGCCAGCCAACTCGAACCATATGTCCTGGCAGTCGAGGGCTAACTTCTGGAGAGGCAGCATCTTATCTCTGTGCTCCACAATTAAAGGGCGTAAATAGCTACTCCAGGACTTTCCTTCAACCATCAAGAGAGGGGTGTTACATTTTGGTGGCAGCAGTGGGATTCGAACCCACGCCTCCGAAGAGACTGGTGGTGATTTAGGTTTTCTCCTCGTCCTCTGTGCAGTGCACTGTTGTGTCCGGAAAATGGAACACAGACTACAGGAAATCAGACTTGCTACTGGCATAGTACTCTTTACTCAAGATTAAGTGCCCTTGCATTCAGTAACTACCAATGCCACCTGATAAGTTGCATAAGCTGTGGACAGAAAAAGTACCACCAGCAAATGTTGGCATATCTCTGATACAGTAATGTGTGACATATTGAATCTACCATAGAAAACAACAACAACAACAACAACAACAAAATGGAAAGACATGTGTTATCCTATTTCACAAGAGTGATCTACAGTACTTATATAGATATAAGAACATGCGTGAATGCATCCTCTATTTACTCCTTGTATCATATATCAACATGACTCCTTGTGTATCTTATATCACCATACCTCCCCTTGTAACAATTTATATCCCTAGTTTACATCCCCTTGACATGGCCATGTCCTCCCTCCGACCCATGTATCATAACCCTCCCTCCTTCTCCTGTATCATACTCCCTACTTGTACAACTCTCCCACCTCCCTTAGTCATAAGAACCACCCCATATACCTCCTCTCTAGAGTCAGGAGACACCATCTCCACCACCCGGGGGAGTATTGTACCATTCTCCTTATATGTATATGTACTATGCCCCCACTGTGTGCCCCCACTGTATCCTAGAACTGCAGACATCAGCAGGCGTTCCCATGCTTGCCAGCCAACTCGAACCATATGTCCTGGCAGTCAAGGGCTAACTTCTAGAGAGGCAGCATCGTATCTCTGTGCTCCACAATTAAAGGGCGTAAATAGCTACTCCAGGACTTTCCTTCAACCATCAAGAGAAGAGTGTTACAAGAGGTCACCAAATTGTTATGGAGACCAAAGTTATTAATACAGTAAGTCCTTGTATTTCGGCGCATTTTACTTCGACGCTTCATTTTTCGCAATAGAGAAAAGTTTCTGACATGTCACAAACTTCGTCACTTTTTCCCAATTTTCGTCGCCGCTTCCAGCCAGCAGCCGACACTCAGCAGACGACGCATACCGATGCTCATTTGTTGGTGGCCATCTCGCGACCACCCTGCCCTCTATCGATACAGCGGCGGTACTACAGACCCAAGCACCATTGTGTTTTTTGTGCTGTCCTCGCCTAGCGGCTCGTGATTTCCTGGCCCAGTTCTAGACGTCTGAAGTGCAGCGCGCCAATGAGGTAGAGCGCGCGAAGCGACGAGCTGAGGTTGATGTTGCACAGCCACCGCCAGCGCCTAAGGAGAAGCGGCCGCACAGGGTTGGCAAGAGGCGTTGCCGGTACTCAGCGGCTGACGAGTAGAGGATTTTGCAGCTCATTGAGGAGGGGTTGACAGCCCCTGAGATACGTCGCCTGACTGGGGCTCCTGACAGGACCATAAGGACACTCAGAAAAAACAAGGCAACTCTCAAAAAGCAGGTGAGTGCACATAAAATAACAGTAAAGTAAATGTGTCTTGTGTTTCTTTTCCCTTAACCTTTATTTGTGCCACTGTTTTTTTAGTGTATCAATATCCACCTAATGGAGTTAGTTTTTAGAGTTAACCAACCAAATGTTAGTTAGAACAATTCAGGGGAAGAATATACAGTATTATAATGACAATCAGTAACGTTGGTTACTGTTACGTTGCATTATATACCCCTAAGGAAGAACACGGAACCTCTCAACAAGCAGTTGAGTGCACATAAATTAACATTAAAGTAAATGAGTCTTTTTTTTCCCCCCTTAACCTTTATTTGTGCCACAGTTTTTTACTGTATCAATATCCACCAAATGGAGTTAGTTTTTAGAGTTAACCAACCAAGTGTTAGTTTGAACAATTCAGGGGAAGAATATACAGTATTGTAATGATAATCGGTAACGTTGGTTACTGTTACGTTGCATTATATACCCCTAAGGAAGAATAAGGAACCTCTCAACAATCAGGTGAGTGCACATAAAATAACAATACATGTAAAGTAAATGTGTGTGTGTTTTTTCCTCCCTCAACCTTTATTTGTGCCACGGTCTTTAACCATATCAATATTCACCAAATGAAGAGTTTACTGTTCATCCTTAAGAGTTTGCTGTTTAAGTGTTGCCTTAAAGTATTTTTTCTGTGTATAGTAGATTTTAGGCTGCTTTGCATGCATGTATATTTATGCTAATAATTTTCCTAAGGTTACGATCCGGACCAAGTTCTTCCCATCCAACAAGACCGTGAGTATGGGATCGTCTGTGAAAAGACATGTAATGGCCATAACAGAGGGATACCTTGTCCGCTGGCTCGACAGCAGGAGCCGGGCAGGTGTGAGCATCTCTACCAGGATAATCAAGGACGAGGCAATTAGGATATACCAAGCAGTTTGCCGCAAGAAGAATATAAACCCGCCATCCGTGTTCAGAGTTTCGTCAGGGTGGCTCTTCAGGTTTAAGAAAAGATGCGAGGTGAAATGCGCCGCATACCATGGTGAGGCTGCATCTGCTGACGTTGATTCGACTGCAAGGTTTGCAGAGGAGGCACGCAAGATTATTGAGGAGGGTGGGTATTCATGGCACCAGGTGTATAATTGTGATGAAACAGGTTTCTTCTGGAAGCGGTCAGCAAGATTCACATAAGTGACAAAGGGACAGAGACAGGCAGTCGGCACGAAGATGAATAGAGAGAGGCTGAGCATCTTACTTACCTGCAATGCTTCCGTCTCACACAAGATGAAGCTACTAATAATTTACAAGTTCCATAAACCACGGCCCTACCAACACTGTAACATGAACAACCTAAATGTTTATTGGGAGGTCACACCGAGAGGCTACATGGTGGAGAGTTTGTCACACAAGTGGTTTGACTGGTACTTCCTTCCCAACGCACAGATGCACTGCAGGAAAATGCATCTGGCATTTAAGGTTGTCCTTTTTATGGATAATGCAAGTTCACTTGCCAGATATCTTGTCGACCGTTACCCAGACGTCCAGGTTGTTTTCTTATCACCCAACACAATTTCAAAACTCCAATCACTAGACCAAGAGATCATCGCCAATGTTAAGAATATGTTCTACTCTACAGTGCATGCCAGACTCAGGCAAGAGACAAATGACAGTGGAATTTTGCAGCAGATTCAAGAAGAGGAGGAAGATTCTGACAGCAGTGACGACCAACACCACACACCCGCAGCACTGTCTTCCAGGCCAGAACAGTCACAAAGTAGTCTAGAGGAGCCCAGACTGGACCCGTCCTCAAGGCCATACCAGCCTCCTAGCATAACCAGACCCCCACCACCACCTGCCCATTTTCGACCTGGCAAGACAGTAAGTCAGTTTTGGAAGGACCAGCATAAAAAATGCTGTGGATATCATGGTCGAATGCTGGAAAAAAATTACCCCAGCCACTATAACACATGGGTGGAAGAAACTTTTCCCTCACCTGACTGTGGAAAGTGAGCGGCAGAGGGAAGATGACACTTTGGCGGCAACTGTGAAAGAAATCAGACACAAGCATAAACACAGCAGAGGTGGACAAAACGACTGTAAGACAACACTTGACACACTACAACCTAGACTCAGGTGTGGTTGACATAACAGAGGAAGAGATGAACTCTGGTGAAGACAATGAAAGGCCAAAGCATACCGCACAGGAGAAGATGACCACCCACAAATTGTCCCACAGCCTGTCCGCCATAACTGACATGGCAACAACCTTCGAGACATACACTGGGAGTATGCCTGAGGCTACCCAGATCCTGTCCACCTTGAATGATCTGAAGTCTCAATTGATGGCAGTCTACAACAGAAACCTACTGGAGCAGAGACAAGCCAGGATCACACGTTTTTTTAATGTGACAGAGAATGTGGCTGCTATTTTGCAAGACTTAGACGTGACAGGAGAGGAGGATGAAGGAGGAGAAGTGGACAGAGAGGAAGTGGAGTTGCTGGAGGCTGAATTTGACTTCGAGGGCTTCGGCTTTGGTGATAGGGCTTCCCCAGAGTCACCCAGTAACTAGCTCATCCACCCTCAACACACCTTCATCTGCCACTCATGCCAATGTTTACTTTATTTCTAGTAAGGATTTTTGGTGTTGCAGCTCGTTATAACAGTTCTAATGTCATTTCAGGTACATGTTTATTGTGTTATGCTGTATAAGCAACTAGTAAACACTCTATATTTAATTTTGGATAGGGCCTGTTTGGTGTTATAGGGCTTTGATATGGTAAGGTAGCTGTCCCACTGGAATGCCCATCTATTTTTCCCATTGGTTCTTAACTTCACACTTCGTCTCATTTCACGTTTCGCGACGTTTTGGTGGAACATCAAAATAGCGACAAATGACTTACTGTATATCACAGAGCTTTCCTGGCAAGGTCGCCAAATTTGTTACGGACGTGTATATATTATCGTGCACACTTAGCCCATAAATTAACCACCAAAAGGGATAAGATAAAGCTCACAAGAAAACTAACTTAACTTTACTGTACACTATAACATACACACACACCAAAGAAGATACCAGAATTCGTTTTACAAATGGGGAAATGCACACATAGCTCTGCATAATACAAATATAAACTAGGTACTCTTACCTAACCAGATCACAACTCAGTGGAGTCTAGGTTCACTAACAATACTCACAGATACCGAACATGAGTGGCTTAGAGGCAGGGTAAATCCAAGTATAAATCACACACAAGTGTAGGTGAGATAATCGAATAAATTATACAAGTGTAGTTGGAGTAGTGAATAAACTAATTATGGTGCAAAACAGTGTCTTTTGTAATCAACGTCACGTATTGAGCAACGAGAAACTATGAGGGAAAGTGTAATAAAATGTGACAAACAATGTACGTGACTGTAACAAAGACGTATGAATGTGTCTCTTGAAAGTGACTTTAAAAGTGACGCTCCATGCTAAGTCGGGAGCTTATATTAAGTCTGTTTCTCTGCCTCTTTTGGACATTTAGCCATTAGGCTGTCTAGAATATAATCTCCAGCCACTCTTCAATAATAGACCCACTCGTGACCCATAGGGGGCCTTACTCAGCTCACCCATAGCCAGTAATGAGCCATCAAGAAAGTCAGAGAAAGACTTGGCATATTTTTATTGGTAGTTACTCTGGAAATACGCTCCGCCCCTCTTAGGCTACACCTACGTTCTCATGGGCAGGAGTAGTTAACCTGGGAAATACGATCTTTGTGTTAATCTCCTCATATCTATTTCCACTGAACCTCTGACCGCTGAGCAAACATAGCTGGGTAGGACTTGACCCTTTTGTCCGACCCACCATGTCAGAAAACGATAAGTAAAGATTAACTGATTTCTTAGCGGCTCATTTTATCTGTACACTTATCATCTGCCTCTCCTATTTCTATCTCACAACTGGGGTAACTATGCCAGTAACACTATCATGTTCATGTGACCTTTGGCCGGAAGTATTTTTGCAGCTTCGTGGAAGTGATCTATATTTGTGGTTTTGGTACATCATATTATTATTCTTAAGGCTTTTTTTTTTTTTTTTTAGCATATTCACATTTATGTTGGTTAATATTGGGATCCAGCTTGGGCTAGCATAGTTTATGGTTGTTCTAATGAAATGTTTGGAAACAGTTTTCAGGGATTCTTTCTATTGTCCAAAAGTAGTGTTTGTGAATGTCTTCAAGGCAACGAGTTTATGAGATGCCTTTGCACCGATGTTACTATAGTGGTACAAACTTAAAGTGGCGCGTTGGGTGGGGCCAGACCCTGTGTACAGTGTTGCTAAGTTTCCCAAACCCGCGATGTGAAACGGCTGTTATATTTGTAAAAGGCATCGCAAATAAGGTAAACACATTTGAATACAATTTTAACGTATGTATTATAATATACGAAAAAACAGAAAACTTAGTGCGCATAAAATATTTATACGGCAATATAGAAATGTGGCATAAATATTTTACAACATTGCTAAAAAATTGTTGTCACTTTTATCTGCTTTTACCATAGTTCTGGGGTGGGTAATAATGTCACAGTTATGATTATAAGATAATGTGCAAGAATATAAGTAAAAATATTCCAATTTCTTAGTAAAAAAAAAAAAAAAAATACATTAAACCCTCGTGACCAGCAACACACAAACCCAGTCTCAGCTGGGGAAAGCTTCCTCGTGTCACACTCATTTGTGACCTTGGCACAGACAGAATGACACCTCAGCCAGCCCACTCCTCACAAGACTTTTACCTCCTGGGTGGTGTGGAAATAAAGTAAAATTTACAATATATACAATATAATGTAAAAGAAAATAGCCCAAAATGTATCTTAAAATTCCACAGATGAAAAAGAGAGAGAGAGAGAACAGGCAGGCCAGGAGAGAGAGAGAGAGAGAGAGAGAGCAAATTTACAATATGTACAATATAATGTAAAAGAAAATAGCCCAAAATGTATCTTAAAATGCCACAGATGAGAGAGAGAGAGAGAGAGAGCAGGCAGGTCAGGAGAGAGAGAGAGAGAGAGAGAGAGAGAGAGAGAGAGAGAGAGAGAGCTGGCAGGCCAGGAGCCTGGGGGATGTACGTCTCCCCTGGGAGATGCATCCCCCAGGAAAGAGAGACAGAGAGAAAAAAAAAAAAAAGCCAGGCCAGGAGCAGTGCTGAGTGCATTGTCAGGCTGAAGGAGAGATGGAGGAAGGAAGGGAAAGAGGGAGGGAGAGAATGATTGAATGAAAGAAAACAAATCATGGCGCCACAACAGTGAGGTCATCTTGTGCCATATGTAAAAAATAATATTTTTTTAAAATTTATTTAGCTTTACTAAAAACAAAAGAAAAAAATGAAAGCACAAGTTTATTGTATTGGGAAAATAACAAATTTAATTTTATTTTCTATTTACTATAACTGTTTGCCACCAATATGTGATGAGAAAAATTTTAAAACAGAATAAGCCACCATCCTTGTGATGGGTAAACTGGACTGTCTAAGAAGTTTTTGAATTAGTATTACGTTTTCTCGGGATCAGCCTACGGGTTATGCTCGTGACAATAGGAGTAGAACGAGGGTAGCGAGTAGCCTGAGCAGCCGTAGACCTGTAACAGGTTGGGGACAAATGTGGACCGTGATACTTACTACATAATTCATGAGAAACTCGGTCCACGTTTGTCCTTCGACCCAGCATTAATTGGCGACACCACTAAACTCCTAGGACACTCCCCATCTCCAAACTCTTCAGCAAACTCGCAGGACACTCCTCATCTCCAAACTCCTCAGCACGAAGGGGAAGAAATATGGACATCTCTCGAAAGCACGTCCGGCTGCCACCACGGCTCAGTTTTGACTCTCCGACGTTTGCCTCCCTCTCAAACACAGCAGCGCTTGGCGCGGCTTTCAAACTATTTTCCTAACCTTATTAACAATACGTTACTTTCCAACTAAATACATCATTTCTAAACTAACTCTGTTCACTAGTATCACAGTTGACGTAAAAATCTGTGTTACACTGTTTTAAATGTATGATACTATATACACAGGTGACTACTTAATGCAGATGAACATGGCGTAATGCGGCCTCATTGTCTCTCAGAAAGCGGTAACTTTCAATAAAAATGATTATTTGAATAAAGGGACATTACAGTAATTTTCCTTCATTACATTATAAGTCACTCATAAAAGGAACAAAATTGGAGACGCAAATCCCACAGGAGAGAGTGTGAGTATGGAAAATGTGGCAACACTGTACACAGGGTCCCACCCAACGCACCACTTTAAGTTTGTACCACTATAGCATGCTAAGAAATGGTCATGTATGTCCAAAGTATGTTCTGGAATTTTGGTGTGTCTTTCCAGTAGGGAAACATATGGGCTAGTTTGATATTTATGTCTGTCTGGAGTGAAGAGAATAAGTACCACGTTGTATAGGCAGAAACATGGGATTTGGCCTGTTTTCGACAGTCGTAGACTATGTTTATGTACAGCATTGATACTGTACAGTAATCTCTCTACTTTCTGGACGACCACTATTTGGTTACCTCACTGTTTGGACATCGTAGGCTGATGGTCAAAACCCCAAAATGCCCAAAAATTGAAAAAAAAAAAAAAAAATTTTCAACCGCGTCAGTTTGAATTTCCTGCGCTCGCCGACCAGCTCCCTTCCCGCGCTCCCCCCCTCCTATTAGTTGCCTCTCAACTCCCGTGAAGACAAAACAGTTGTCTGATTGTTTGCGGTATTTTCGTTCTTGTTTAAACAATCATAATTCACAGTGCTAAGGTTTAAGTGTAGTTAAACTCTGGATTACTGGACATGCTTCAAGAGCAATTATGACCACTGTAAAAACCTTAGAGGTGGGGGTAATATTCGTTAACAACCATCATGGACATGTAAGTACACTGTCAACTGCTGAATATTTTCCATAATCACTTCTAAATCCTCATTCTCTGGTTACATTTTATTTACTTCATGCTTTGTGTCCCATATTTGAGTGCACAGGCTGTGAAAGAGGTGATTTTCTCAGTGATTACCATGTCTCTTACATTCACCATCTAGTCAACTGGTGAACATTTTTGCCCTACTCACCTCTAAATCATAATTTTCTTGGAACAGTTTATTTATTTGATGCATTGTATTCCCATATTTTAGTGCATAAGATGTGAGAAATGATTTTCATAGTGATTGCCACATCCAATACGTACACTAAGCTGCCAACTCATGAAAACCTATGCCTTACTTACCTCAAAATCATCATTTCTTGGTTAAAATTCGATGAATTCATACTTTGGGTCCATTATTTATGTGAATGGGGTCTTAAGTAAGTGCTATGCATGTCCGGTAGGGAGGTAGGTAGGTGGTTTTCTGATTTAGGTTAGGTTAGGTTAGGTTAGGATCAAGAATGATTGGTGCTTTTGGTGAACAGTGAACACCTTTGCCATACCAAACTCTTAATCATCATTTTTCTGGTAACAATTTATTTATTTGATGCTTTGTATCCCATATTTTAGTGCATAAGATGTGAGAAATGATGATTTTGTGACTGCCACGTCCGATACTTACTTACACTAAGCTGCCAATTCGTGAACACCTATGCCTTAATTACCTCAAATTCATCATTTTTGGGTTAAAATTCAATGATTTCATGCTTTGTGTTCATTATTTAATGCATATGATATGAGAAAGGGTGATTTTCATAGTGATTTCCATGTCTGATACTTACACTTGCTGGCAAGTTGTCAGCACCTATGCCTTACTCACCTCTAAATCATAATTTTTTGGTTAAAATTCAATTAATTCATGCTTTGTGTGCATTATTTATGTGAAAGTATAAGTGCTATGCATGTCCGGTAGGGAGGTAGGTGGGTGGTTTTCTGATTTAGGTTAGGTTAGGTTAGGGTCATGAATGACCAGTGCTGGAGCTCCAGGGCCACTATCCGGACAAGACCACTGTCCAGTCATGCCTTTGGCTCTATTGCGTCGGATAGTAGAGGGATTACTGTATACTCAAGGTGAGACAGAAACTGTCAGCCCCACAGTGTGTAGTAGGTGTACTGTGTATTGCAAACACATGTTCTAAGAGGGTGTGCTGTAATTGAATTTGTATGGAAACTATGTGTATGGAAGTTGAAGGGACCAATGAGTCTATGATCGACAGCTGTGAGACGATGAACTATGTATAGAGATGTGCATGTCAATGAGATGCATCCCTCTCTCCTATTTTTCATAATAGCTTAAGGTGAATGGCTGTATCCCTCAGGCATTGTGAAACACACCTGAAGAGAAAAATAAACAGGCTTATATAAATAGTTTTCCTGTGATGGAGCAGAGTATTAAAGGGGCTTGAATGTTGTATGGCCTATTTTGCTGAGTACTTAATAGTTTTCCTACATTAAAATTTCGTATTTATATGCTGCATTTGAATCTTTCCTCCCCGAACAGTGTTTTGTAGAAACTAGTGTTAGGATGATTCTTGAGGGACCACCAGTGTTCTATCTATCTGTCTGTCTATCAATTGCCAGATGCCTTGTTCCCATGAGTGGCCACAAACAAATCGCCTCCATTTCACTGCCCTGCTCCCAGCTCACATACCTCTCTCTCATATACCTTTCTGCTCCATCCCTCCATCTCATCCTCGGCCTCCCCCTCCCCCCCTCCACTTCACTCGCATGCACTTTCCTCGTCAGTCTCTCACTTTCTGTCCTCTCCACATGGCCAAATCACCTCAGTGTATTTCTCCTAACGCTTTCTGTCACATCCACATCCACACCACAACGCTCTTTCACTTTCTCATTTGTCAGTCTGTCTCTCCATTTAACTCCACATTCTCCTTTCAAGTAACTCATTTCCACTGCTCTCACTCTTGACTTGTATCCCTCCAACAAGGTCAAAGCTTCACTTCTATGTTAGGGTTGGTATCACAACATAGTCATGCAATGTCTGTTTTACTTCCATGCTCACTTCCCTGTTTCTTAACAGTGCTTTCAAAGAACCAGCAACCTTTCTTCCTTGTTGTACCCTTTTAAGCACTTCACCCTCTAAACTTCCATCCTTACTCATCGCACTACCCAAGTATTTAAACGCACTCACATTTTCCATTTCCTCCTCATCCAGCCTCACTGTACTTTCAGTGGCTTCATTTCTCTGGAAGAACATAACTTTACTCTTCCCCAAATTCACCTTTAGATTCCATTTCTTACATACTCTCCCAAAACTCATTCACCAGCCTTTGCAGTTCCACTTCGTCTTCACTTAACAATACAGTATCATCTGCAATCAACAGTACAGGGAGTTTCCAAACACTGCCCTCTCCCATTACAGTCACTCCTGTAATGGGATCTATAAAATCCTGTGTTGCTTAGAGGCAAAGTGGTTCAGTGGTAATGTGCGAGTATTTGAAGCGCAAGGGCCTGAGATTGAATCTCAGTCAGACCCATTTGATTAATTTGTGAAGTTCCATTTCGATCATTACACTCCAATATCCACTACACTACCCTATAGAGTCATGGACATTGAGAGCTGGACACTCAGGGACTGAGCTGAGAGTTTTTTTTTTTTTTTT
>JAGKTI010021817.1:0-12969 GCA_018397915.1 Birgus latro | reverse complement strand
ACACACACACACACACACACACACACACACACACACACACACACACACATACACACAGATAAAAAAGACGGAAAATGTCCCTGAGCTACGTGAATTAAGGTGCAAATGGACGAAAATCTGGGCCAAGTTAAGGTGAAATGTATAGTGTGTGAAATAATCTGCAAAAGGACGAAAATCTGAGCCAAATTAAGGCAGTTTCAATAACGGAATGCATTTATGACCTCGTATTTACTTAGCATGGACGTGTAAACAGTACCGCAATAATAATAATAATAATAATAATAATAATAATAACGTGTGGGGAAAAGTGGCGGGATGATGATGATGATGATGATGATGATGATGATGATGATGATGACGCTGACAATAACGATGACGCGGGTAAGGTTATAAAGGAGCATTTGTTTAGGTGGTGGCTGCGGAGGAGGAGAAGGGGCATATCTCCCTAGCACCCCTCTCTCTGCGACTTATCCTGCAAATCACATCACATTACTTCCTGTGCTATCTGTAATATCGATACGGACTGCCTAAGTAACATATAAGATGGATAACGATAGAAATGGAAAAAAAATAAATCGCTTAGGAAAAAGTATTATGGGCTATCTGTAAATAATGCTGATATAATCTGCATAAGTAACATATAAGAGGGATATTAAGGTGTAAAAAGCAAAATAAATCGCTTAGGAATAGGTGTTAAGTGCTATCTGTAAATAATACCGATACAGTTTGCTGAGGTGACACAAAGGGGATAACTGGATATAAATGAGAATAATAAATCACTTAGGAAGAGGTGTTACGTCCTATCAGTAAAGATACCGATATAATATGCATAAGTAATATAATGGATAACTGAATATAAATGGAAAGAATAAATCGCTTAGGATGAAGTGTTACGTCCTATCTGTAAATAAAATCGATGCAGTTTGTGTAACAATTATAAATGGGATAATAAGGGTGTTAATGGTAAAATAAATCGCTAAGGAAAAGGTGTTAGGAAATTGCGAGCGAGCGAGAATTCAAGAATACGGACCCGGGGGCAACGGCTGACTCGAGCGTTGAACTCAATCCTACTCTCTCTCTCTCTCAGAATACCTTTGTCCGACTGTATGAATAACTTGCTAAAGAAGAGTTGCTGCAAAACATATCAGTGTCACAGGCAAAGAATAAATCGCTAAAGAACAGGTGCTACCGGAAATTATTAAGGTGGTAAAAATCGCTAAGTAGGTGCGACAAGAAAATATTAAGGCGAAAAACAGAAAACAAATCGCTAAAGAAAAGGTACTAGCAGAAAATCAGGTGTACTAAGCACCCTCCCCCCCAAAAAAAGCTAAAAAAGTGCTAGAAGGCAATGTTTAGGTGCACCAAGCCAAAATCGCTAAAAAAAGGTGCTACGGAGAAATGTTCAGGTGCATTCCGCAGAAGTCGCTAAAGAGGAATGTTTAGGTGCAGAACGCAAAAATACAATAAATAAATCGCTAAAGGAGAAGTGCTAGGTAATCTAAGAAAAGGAGAATACTGCCGTAAGGTGTAATACTTCTAACTCACCGCGGCGTCGGGAGGTACGTAGCTGGACCGTACCCCGCGCCGGATGTACGAATTCAAACGGTGCGTGGGGGGGACAACGGTTCCTTGTGCCTGTCCTCCCCAACCCTGCATTAAAAACAAGCTTCCACGCAAGATAACGATGACGTAATTTCACTTTTTAAATATCTTCAGCAATACTTTGTGGAGAAATATCAGGTTTGTGAGGAAGATACTGTAAATGCGAGACGAACCAAGCTTATGCTCATTGGGTGATTACGTAATGCCACTCTTTGTTTACTTTCGGCGGATTTACTTAAGCCTGAGCGAAACACGGGTTAATTTCGCCTTTTTCTCCCCATCTTCAGTCAATTTTCATCGAGGTTAGCGAGGAAAATAAGGTAATTGCACATAATTCTTGGTATCTGCAGCCGTATTCAATTCAGTATGGAACATCGAATTTGTAACCCCCGTAAATAAATGAATAAATAAATGGATTCTACAGTTAACAAAATCGACTCAAGGTAGTAATATACAAGGTATGAAGATTTTGGCCAGAATACACACACACACACAAAAAAAAAATACACGTCATGTTAGTGAGGATGAGGCTGGTTTGAGGTGAGGGAGTGAGGTGAGGCGCGACGGCGGAAGGATGTCGGGTGCAGCCTGGGTCCGTAGTCTTCCCAACACCTTTCCCTAAGCGATTTATTTTGCTTCTAACACCTTACTGTCCTGTGTTACATAAATCCTTCAAATATCGCCATACTCTGCATATATAACATACAAAACGATACTAACCAGCCATATGGAAAAATAAATCGCTATGGAAGAGGTGTTGGGGAGCTTCCTTACCCCACGAGAATACATGTACTTGGCGAGGTACTTGTTAGCAGCTATCCGCCATTACTTTATTGATTAGACTTTTGCCATATGCTGCAATATTGGAAAAGTGATAAGCTATGACTATTGATCAGCCTTAACCATATGTACGGCTGTTGCATGTACGGCTGTTGCAAAGGGACCTGCTTGCAACACTAACCAACAGCCTAACACTCCATCCTTCAAGAGTGACGTTTAAAATGCGTAACATTGACAAAATATTAAATCAGTCACTTGTTAAAGAATGTGACTTTAAATGCATGAAGTGTTACAGAGTTAAAATAAATCGCTAAAGAAGAGGTGCTAACGGAGGATGAGTAGGTGTACTAAGCACAAAAATAAATAGCTAAAGATGTGGTGCTATAATCAGGTGTACTAAGCAGAAAAATAAATTGATAAAAAGGTGTACTGTGGAAAATAACAAATCGCTTTTCCTAGGAAGGTGAGTGTGAGAGGAGGGACAACAAAGAACAGGCGGGGTTTGAGGGCTGTGTGTTGAGTCAAGGCCGAACCGCTCAACACCATAAGGGGCGTCAACCTCAACACCACCCCCCCAACTACCCCCAGCCCTCCTCGCCCCCCTCCTCCATCCCCCCTCCCTCGTGGGGCAAAGCATCTCACGGTATACATTTACGAACATTCTTGGGATCCGTCGATAATACAGAATTTAAAGGGTTAATTGTGACAAGGAAAAAATAATGCTTACAGTAAGGGCAGATACAGCAGGTTCGGATACAGTTGTAATTCGATTTTTTCTCCTGTAATTATGCTCTCTCTCTCTAAGAAAGGAAAATTCAGTATTCTCCACTCGCTGCCCTCTCCCTCATTATTACAGAGCTAGTCACGAAGAAGTGCTACAAGCAGAACTAGAGAACAGTCTTTTCCGCAAGTACGCTATGTGAAATAAGCAGAAAAGGGCAAAATCTGCATCAAGTTAGAGTTATTTTTTCCAGAACAAACGACACGGGAAATTCCTCACCCTCCTTCTTCCTGTTAATTAAAAACACAGTTACTGCAATTTTCCCCTTCTTTTTTCTTGCCAGTTTCGGCCGGAGGGTTTGCTGACGGTTCTTCGTAGCTATCCTTGTCATATTATCACTGGTCACACACTTAGAGGCGCCGACCGACCTACCGTAGTTATCCTGTGTTCCTGTTTGTGCCTGTGAACCCTGGAAGTGTCGAGAGGTGAGATGAGGTGATGAGCTGTGGGTGCGTGTGGGGGAAGTGAGATGATTCGTGGGTGTGTTGGAGATGGGGTGCGGTGAGTATGGGTATGGGTGAGGGTGCGAGTAGGTGGTGTGGATGGGTGTAGGAAGTGAAGTGAGGAGGTGATGTGAAGTACGGTGTGGTGACGTGACAAGATGAGGTATAGGATGGATGGGCGGGGGAGATGAAGTGAAGTGAAGTGAAGAGGGTGAAGTGAGGTGAGGAGGGTGAAATGAAATGAGGGGAGGTGACATTAAGTGAGATGTGTCGCGGGGCAGAGGGAGCACCAAGCAGTTTCTGGTGGAAGGAAGATGAGTCACGTGGCCAGCCGTCAACCCGCACTTCAGGCGTACACTCACCCACCTATTCATCTCTCTCTCTCTCTCTCTCTCTCTCATGCCCAGCTCTCTCCATCTTGAATGCTGAGCTGTAACAAGGCTGACGACGCTACAAAATGGTGCTGGTCACGAGGCGGTGCTATGGAAGGGGTGCAGGGCGGTGGTGGTGTCCAATTCCACTGAGCGACGGGAAATAAACAGCAAAAGGTCTAAAATCTCGGGCGAGTTAAAATGAAAGAACTAAACCCGCTTCTACTGTCATCCCTTCAAAAAAAAAAAACCCTCATTCTAACAAACTTCTGACTCATTCTAACACTCAAAATTCCTGTGACTCATTCTAACACTCAAACCTCCTACGACTCATTCTAACACTTAAGCTCCTATGACTCATCCTACGCCTCTGACTCATTCTATTCACACATCCTGACGCCTAAGCTTAACGCTAGTCACTCTGTTCTAAGTAAGCTTTAGATATTAAGTCTTACTCTACCTCCTCCTCCATCCTCACGCTCACCCAAACACCAATGCTCAGCTCTAGACTATCACACTTCGATGATGATGATGATGATGATGATGAATGGTGATGTTGCTGTGGCGGTGGTGGTGATGATGAAATATTACTCTCTTAAAAACCAGTTAGGAGAATTAAAGTGTAGTGATGATGATGATGATGAAGAAATGCCATCGAAATTGCTACTCTCTCTCTCTCTCCAATAAACCGGTCAGGAGAATGAGTTGGTGAGGCGTAGGTGTTGCGGGAGCGGGAAGGGAGGGTTGGATGGGGGCAGTGATCCTTCGCATGGGCTGGGAGCGTGGCGGTGCGGACGTCGACCTTGAGAGCGTTGGCCGCCATCACATAACCGAATTTCAAACTGATTTTACCGCGTATTTCAAACTGCCTTTCATCACTAAATTCACCGTTATGTAACCGTACTTTAAAACTGTCTCTATTGCGTATTTCAAACTGCCTCTAGAGAGTATTTCAAACTGCCCCCTCCCTCGTATTTCAAACTATCTTTATCACTATAGTCACCATCACAGCGTATTTGAAACTGTCTACCACTTCACTTAACACAGTAATCGTCGTTACCTATATCGTCTTTCAAACTGCATCCGTTGTCTTCTATCACATACCGTATTTTATAGACTGTCCTCCATCACATACCGCATTTCAAACTGCTTCTGTTGTCCTTTCACCAAACTAAACGCACATACCGCATTTCAAACTGCGTCTGTCGTCTTTTCACCACACTAAACGCTTGTTACCTATCACCTACATGCACGGGACTACTGAAAAAATGATCTGAATCCTGTTGAAATTCGTGTTTATATTTTTTGGCGGGAAAAGTTAGGCTATCCACCCGTCCTCCCGTCCTCCACGTCCCTCTCTCCCTTCCTTTCCACTACCACTTTCCTCCCCCTCTTCCTACTCCTCTAATTCCCTCTCCTCCTTCCTCCTCCACTTCTCTCTCCCTCCTCTAATTCCCTCTTCTCCTTCCTCCTCCACTTCTCTCTCCCTCCTCCTCTAATTCCCTCTCCCTCTCCAAATCCCTCTCCCTCTTCCTTTTCCACTTCGAATTTCCCCCTACCTCCCTCCCACCTCCTTTCCTCCCAGTTCCCTTCCCTCCCACCACCTTTCCTCCATTCCTCCCATCTTCCCTCCTACCTCCTTTCCTCCTACTTCCCTTCCCTCCCATCTCCATTCCTCTTCCCTTCCTCCCCCCATCGGATCCATGAACCAACTCGCTCCACCTCACGACCGGCACACCGCCATCCTCATCCCCTCGCTCAACCCTTTCACCTTCTGGGGCCGCCTTCGCGTGGTGGCAAAGACTTACCCACGCTGCCCGGTTATATATGCGTCCCTTAACCTCCTTCCCTATCCCCCAAAAGGAGGATGGTGAGCTATAAAGGAGAATATCAGTCTGCAGTCCACCGAGTTCACGTTCAGATGAGCCTGGGGTAACAACAGCAACAACAGGAGCAGCAACATCATCAACAGCAGCAGCAATAACAATACCAGCAACAATAGCAACAACAACAGCATCAACGGCAGAAGCAACAACAGGAGCAGAAACAGCAACAACACCTGTGGACGCATTAAGGTATTTCCCTCACCTTACAAGACGATCAACCTCTCGATTAATTAAATTTTACCTGAAGGGTCTCTCATTCTTAATTTACTCTTACTCTGCTGGACTAATTCCCCTCATCTCTATAAAACAGCGTGTATTTAGCGTGACTAAGTGTATGTATGGTAGGTGTTAGGACTGTGAAGGTATGCATTCCGTGAGTTAGAGACAATGATGGTAATGCAGGGAAATATTCAGTGAGGTGTATATTCAAAGCAGGGGAATATTCTGTAGGTCTAGGACAAGGATAGTAATGAAGGGAGGTATGAGACAAGGAAATACTGTGAGAGGGATGGGTATCGGGGCTGTATTAAGTGGCTTGGAAGATTTCGGGTCACCTCTCTCTTAGCGATTTATTCTTCACCTCAATATCCTCTCGTATGCTACTGATGAAAATGATGTCGATATTCAAGTGACTTAAAAAGAGAATGTTAAGGGGTAACTTGCGGAATAAATAGTTAAGGATGGGGTGTTGCAGAATATACTACTATGAAGGCGAGACGAACCGAAATCTCCAGAACGACCCCAAACACCCCTGAGAGCGATGACGGGGCCAGTGTCCTCCCCACCTTCATCATCTGTTTCTTTACTGCGCATCACACCGCCCTCTACCCCAATTACTGCGCATCCATTCCCCTCTACCCACCTCACTGCGCATCCAATCCCCTCTACCCACCCTCACTGCGCATCCATTCCCCTCTACCCACCTCACTGCGCATCCATTCCCCCTCTACCCACCTCACTGCGCATCTATCCACCCCCACTCCTATCCCTTAATGTCCCCATCGCACCCACTGTCCTACATGTTTTTCAGGCTTTACCGACGTCCTCTGTCTGAGCGAGGTCTGATGAATTCATTACCCTGTGATAAAAGAAAGGAAAAATCACTCCTCTGTTCGATGGTGTGTGTGTGTGTGTGTGTGTGTGTGTGTTCGAGCGTCACCTCCTTTATCCGATGACGCATTTTCTTTTATTCTCGTCTGTTGCGTTAGTTTCACCTTATTTCGCCCAATGACCTGTTTCCCCACACCCGCAGACTCAGCCGTCCTCGCAAAACACATGAAATAGCCAGGAAGGTTACTAGTGGAGCGTTGTTTGCCTATCACCGCCCACCTACCATGTATGTACCAAAGGTGATGCATAAACGTCGGTAAACACACTGGGGCGCTACCATGTCACTGAGAGGCGCTACCTTGACACTGTGGGGCGCTACCATGACTTAGACGCTACCATGACACTGAGAGGCGCTACCATGACACTGAAAGGCGGTACCATGACACTGTGGGGCGCTACCATGACTTAGACGCTACCATGACACTGAGAGGCGCTACCTTGACACTGAAAGGCGGTACCATGACACTGTGGGGCGCTACCATGACACTGTGAGGCGCTACCATGACACTTAGGCGCTACTATGACACTGTGAGGCGCTACCTTGACACTGAAAGGCGCTACCATGACACTGTGGGGCGCTACCATGACACTGTGAGGCGCTACCATGACACTGAGGCACTACCATGATACTGTGAGGGGCTACCATGACACTGTGGGGCACTACCATGACACTGTGAGGCGCTACCATGACACTGAGACGCTACCATGATCCCGTTACCATCACACCAATCTTGCTACTAAGCCGAAACCATTAACCATCCTTCACCATACCAACTTCTAGAACATCACAGCACCATCACCATATCCCATACCAACTCTAGCTACCCTACGACCCAATCAACCATGAAAATATACTACAACCACTACCATAACTACCTACCACTACTACCATCAACCATACTTCGCCATAGCAACTTTATGGACATCACAACACCACTACCATATCCCACACTGACTCGAAGAAACCTTACTACTCAATCAACCAGGAAAATCAACCACAATCAATACCTACCAGGCAATTAAAACAAAACAACCACACATCTCACCAACACCAATTACCCCCCTTCCTGCTTTACTATCCTTGTCTTTAACAGATAGAATATATATTTTTTAATATATATACTGTATATAACCTTCCCTATACAGTCTTTTAAACGCAGTGTGTCCAGGCATCTCGAAATGAATGGGTCTTAAATTTGGCTGTTTTTCTTTGGGGGGGGGAATCTTCACTGCATTCTGGCCTTTGGTTCCTTCTTCCTTGTATAAAAATGGCCTTTGGTTCCATCTTCCTTGCATAAAAATGGCTTTTAGTTCCTTCTTCCTTGCATAAAAATGGCCTTTGGTTCCTTCTTCCTTACATAAAAGTGTTGGTGTTTGTTTTTCTTCATACGTGTCAGAGTTCAAACCTAACCCCGCCCCCCTGAACACCGCTTGGCCCTACAGTGTTCCGTTACTCCCATGTCACTTCCCATGTCGAGTGCAAAGCCACCGACCTCCACAGTTTCCCACACTATGCACGCTTTTATATCTAACTCTCTTTCTCTCTGGCATTTTCTTGTTTTTTGTTTGTAAATATATGTTTTACCTGCTGCCACCCCGTACCTGACCTATCTATATGAGCCTATGTTCCCTCCAGACGAAATAAAATTGCTATTATTATTATTACCTGACTGTCTAAAACGCAAAACAGAAAGGACACGGAGGAGCAAATAACATGAGACTATCTTCATGGGCCTGCGGTGAAACTATTGCAGCCAATTTTTAAAAAGTTCCTCTCTTTGAAACTCAGAATACGTGAAACTGCGTTATTAAAATGCCTCCTTATGGCCAAAATTCAAAACTGTTAAATAATGTCTGGATGCAACGGCTGGAACGTCAAATCACCTTCAAATTTCAAGCTGAGCAACTTCATGAGAAAGTCGTTAAAATGTCTCCAAACGGCCGAAACTGAAACACGCCTAACAGTCAGCTAATGTGTCATCTACTCAAATTTCAAGCTGAGTAACTTTGCATATAAGAAAATCTCTGAGGGCTCTCCATGTGCAGATATTTGAACTTTCCTTGGAGAAAATAAGATCCCCCAGATGTGCCACTTATAGACCTGTCAACTTCGCCTCAGGTATAAAAAGGAAAAAGAAAAAAAGGAGGGGGGGTTATTGACGAAAGAAGGAAATAATCGAAAACGGAAGTATATATAAAAAAAAAATACGCGAGCAAGGAGTGGCTCTGCGTTATCATCCGTCCTAGTCCTCCCCCACCTGGCTGATAAGGGCTGATACGGGAACTAAATCGCAAAACAGATTACGACAAGGTTCAGTATTGCGTAATTTTCCACGTACAGCCAGCCATTGCCTCACCGTGATTAAGTCTGTTCCTGATTCCCTGGTAGTGCTGATTACGGGGTATGTTGTCATGCTTCCAAAAGACGGGCTTTATCCTCATACGTGTTTGCTTCTTGAGAGAACGTATTTTTACTATTATTATTATTATTATTATTTTCTGCTCCTCCTCCTCCTCATTATTTATTATTATTATTATTGCTATCATTATTTTTTTCTCATTATCGTCAGTTTTTTCATCACCATCATCATCATTGCCATTATTTATATTCGTGTTCTTTTTTCCTCTACACTCACAGCGACATTAGTACCACCAAACAGATCACACCTTATTAGTATGAGGGCACCCAAATAACGAGAGAGAGAGAGAGAGAGAGAGAGAGAGAGAGAGAGAGAGAGAGAGCGCGTCCCGGGAACAAGCCTGCCACGCACCACCCCATCCCAGAAATCATCATGGCTCGGGCAGCGGCCTTCCTCGAAATCCTCTCCATCATTATACAGGATAAACCCACACTCAGGCTCTAGAAAACACTAACGCGCGTTCCCTCTAACCTGACAAAGATCTCTACCCCCTTCCAGCTCTCTTGATGGCCGAGTGTGGTCAGATTTCAAAAATATACACAGATTTCTAACCCCTTCCAGTCCTGTTGATAGCCAAGTGTAGTCAAATCTCTAAAATATACAGGGAACTCTAACTCCTTCCAGCACTGTTATTAGCCAGGTTTAGTCAGATTCCTGAAGTATACACACCCTTTCTGCTTACTTGATGGCCGAGTGGAGTCAGGTTTCTAAAATACACACAAAGATCCGTAACCCCTTCCAGCTCGGTTGACGGCCGTGAAATACACTGCAAAGGTCAACATTCCAGACCAACTAAGCGTAAAATAATCTTAATAATGTGAAGTGCAAATAAAGTGCAACCCTTTATTTATTTGTTTACCTACGAAAGCATGTTTACGTTGGCAAATGTACCGCACGAACTAAGTACATTTGGAACCTCCCGCCTTCCACGAAATGGCGGACACCATCAACATAGTGGCGTTTCCTTCCTTTGGTGCAGCTAGCCACCATGACAAAGAATCTTACCCTCCACGCTGGGAGTTAACGCACCCACACTCCTCCTCCTTCTCTCTCTCTCTCATGCCCGCTATCTATCCTTTTTCTATCTATAGCCAGATGCCTTAATCTCGTAAGGGGTGGTCACAAACAAATCGCCTCCATGTCGTCTTCTCCCCTGCCATTTCGCTGCCCTCCCTCCCCTCCCCCCAACTTACACACATTTCTCATATGCTTCTCCACTTCATCCTTCCATCTCACCCTCGGTCTGCTCTTTATAAACAGCTTATTTCTGCCCATGACATTTTCATTTAGTCATTTATCCATTTTTGAAAATATCTTGACACTGGAATCGTGCAAGTAACGTGGTGGGAAAAAAAAAAAAAAAACGATAATATTCAAAATTTTCCTCAACAGTTCATTTCTACATATGACAAGTATTTAAATTTACTTTTTGAAATCGGCATTAGAACAGTATAATTACCACGTGAGAATAATAAGGTGTAATTAGCACGAAAAATGAGTCAGAATTTCTCCGAAAAATGACGAGAATATAATCCGACGAATTCTCCTCACTGGAACAAAACTTTCAGTATAACAAGCTATATTCTGGTACGGTTAGGAAGCTTGCTAACACCTGATCCTTACCGATTTATTTTGGATCCTGATACGTTAATATATTCTTGTGTGTTCTGCAATCTATTTTGATGCCGAAAAAGACATAAGAAGCAAACCAGGGGACAGTATTGAGTAGTTTGGAACATAAATCGTTAAGGAAGAGGTGTTAGGGAGCTTACTAACACCTCTTCATTACCGATTTATTTCTGATTCTGCTCCGTTACTTTATTCTTGTGTGTTATTCATGCAATCTAAGTCGATACTGAAGAGACATAAAGCGCAAACCAGGGGATGATATACTGAAAAAAAAAAAACACAAAAAAGCAAGCCATGAGGATATTACCGAGTGGTTTGGGAAATAAATCGCTAAGGAAGAGGTGTTTGGGGGGAAGACAGGCCTCCAAAATGATCTACGCAGCATATCTTGTGGGAAATACTGTTCTCAAGGGCATTACCAACACTGATGATAAACGATAGGAAAAAACCATGCGTGGGCAACACTCTGGGCCGTCCCTGAACCCGTATTTATAAAAAGTCTTGTAAGCTTAAGATGAGAGGGTTGTAATGCCTTCTTCTTAGCGATTTATTATGAGTGCTACATCTTCACATCCTCTTTAAAGCTATTTGTGTGTGTTTAGTATTGACAGTTTGCCCTCAGAAACGTACAACAAATAAATAATAATACTAAAAGATGAAATTAATCGCCAGAGAAAAGATACTGCGATCCGTTCCTATGACTCCTTGTGTACACTTTTCATCATCACCCATACGGCCAGAATAAAAAAAATAAAATAAAAAAACAAACCCAGAGCTGAAATTAAAGCGAAAAATGCGACAGAGCAAAGTGATTCCTGGCAATAAATCAGTTACGCAAGCTATGTTTATGGGAAGGATCGTTGACGCTTTCAATCTGGCTATTTTTTGCACCTTCACGACACAGCTATACCGATGACAGGGTTAATGATGGCTACATCCAGCCCCTCCAGTCCGAAAAAGGTCCCCGAAGTAGAAAAAAATCGTCTGGAGGTAAAGAATCAACCAAAATACTACGTCATCACACTTGAGTTTAAAACCCTTCGTAAGTACGCGCCCTGGACCATGAAGGGAACTCCCACACGTCGCTCCGCCTACATGCCTACGTCACAGCCCCCCTGCTGACGTCACCGGAGCCCGTGACGCACTCGCCCTCGCTCACAAGGAATAAAAGGTTCTTGCCAGCACTTTGTTGCATGATCATTCACATTTTTCAAAATACTCACATCTTTTCCAATGCAGACCTACTTAATTCAGTCCCGCTGCGAAACCAATTCAAACATTTAAATATCCAGGAGGCATTTAAACCCCTGATCTCTTTAAAACTTGTGCAACGGATTATTTGGCAACTTCAGACGTTCAGTGATTGCCTGGCTGATAATGGCAGGTTCAGCGGAATGAAGGACATCCGTGGAACGCTGCTGAAGCCTGCCCACCTCTGGCCACGTGTACGCCCACACCTGCCTGTCTACCTGCCTGTGAGGTGTGGAGGCGGCCTACGTGGGAGGAAGCTGGGATGAACAGACAGACAGACAGACAGACAGCCAGACAGATATAGACTGACTGATAGACGGACACACACACAGACACACACAAATTATATACATAAATATATACATACATACATAATTACAGAGATAAATGAGGCCAAATACAGAACTCAAAGATACAAACGCCCCTGGTTTAGAAATACAGGGTGGTACATTAACTGCGCTAACACCCACCGTCCATACTGAATACACACTAGGGCTGTTTCAGGGCCTTCGTAACTGTGGTACCAGAGAATAGGAGGTCAGGTGGCAGTTTACTGTGTGTCGAGGGGATGGCTCAGTCGGCTGGGGTGGGCGTGATGTGGCAGTGGGAGTAGGAAATGAATAAAAGATGCGGAGTTGACACTGATAACACTGGTGATGGTGGTGGTGATGATGATGATGATGATGATGATGATGA
>JAGKTI010021816.1:0-15560 GCA_018397915.1 Birgus latro | reverse complement strand
TCATGATAGTTGCCCTATTTGTAGGTTAGGCTCTTATTATAACTTTCATTACTGTTAACTATGTCACATTGTGCATGATATCATGTGCTGGGTGTTGTTTTGATGTACCTTGGTGTGTGTGGATGTGTTGCCATGTATTGTAATGGATGGTGTGGGTTTGTGGAGGCTGTGGCAAGAATTTGTGTGCCTCTCATGTCTAGATGATCCTTAACTTTGAGGACTTTGCTTTCTTGGTGAAGGTGGTCTGTGAGTGTAGTAGCTGTGCAGCCTGTGAATATTTTTAGCACTTTGTTCTGTATGATCTGTAGTGTTGTAGTATGTTTTAGTGAGGTTAGAAGTCCAAGCATGGCTTGCATAATTCATCATTGAATGTATATATTGTTTGTATACTGTGATGGTGGTTTCTTTCTTGTGTCCAAATGTTGTATGGGCAAGTGGCCTTAAGGCATTGTATCTTGGTGTTAATTGTGTTTAATGTTTGTGATGTGTTATTTACATGACATTGATGTATTGTATGTTACACCAAGGATTTTGTGTGTGTGTGTTCATGTGTTATTTATGGTGAGGTGTGGAATGTGACTGTGTTCTACTGTTCACATTGTGGGAAGGGTAGATTTGGCTGCAGCTATTTTGAGTCTGTTTGTAGTGAACCATTCATGCAGTGTGTTGAGGTAAGGTTGGAGGATGTGTACGGCTGTGTTTGTGTTTTGGTGTGTATATGTAAGTGTTATGTCATCTGCTTAGGAAGCTATGTGTGTTTGTGGGGTGTGGGTATGTCGTGCATGTATAGGTTAAAGAGAGTGGGAAACAGAACAGATCCTTGAGGGATGCCGTTTGTGAAGTTCCTGATTTTCGATGACTGACCGACAAATGTTACATGTGCACATCAGCCTGCTAAATTTGCCAGCCATCTCATTGTGTTACTGTGCATGTTTGTGTTGAAAATTTTGTTTGTAAGTTTGTGGCATAGGATGGCATACACAGCTTTGCTAGTGTCTCATGTGACAAGGAGTGTTCTTGTATGGTGGCCTAGCTGAACTGATGCCATTAAAAGCTCTCTGTGTAGGGTCTGTAAGGAGAATGTTTGTGGAGTGTATCAGCCCAAAACCATGTTGTGATGGGGCTAGGGGGATGTGAGGTGTAATAAGCTGTAATACCAGCCATTCAATGACTTTAGAGGGGGTGCAGAGGAGTGTGATGGGGCAGTGTGTGGAAGGTAATGTATGTAGGGTCTTTGTTGGGTTTGGAGATTTCATGATAGTGCCATGCTTCCAGATGTTGGGTATTATGTTGTGTGAGTAGCTGTAGTTTGATATATTGGTGAGTGCTTATATGCCTTGTGGTCCAAGGTGTTTAAAGTGTATGTTGCTTATGTTGCCTGGTCCTCGGGCAGATGAGTGCTTAACCCCTTAACTGAGGGGTTGTCGGAGGCAGGCTGTGCCCATCCCGTGGGGATATTCGCGCTCCGACTGACTTTTTAAAAATATTTCCCAAAAATCAGTTATTAGTCCTAGAATATCGTAATAACATATGCATATGGCACATACCTTCAGCTTTCTCCTGGGATGTTTGTTGAGCCTTTATCGAGTACCGTAGGACTTGTGGAGACTTCTAAAGTTGGGTACTTAAGTCTACACTTTACAGTTTCCGACATCCCGTAATATGAATACCACTGCCTGATATTATCACTAGAAACACTATTCAGTGATTTCCAAGTAGTTTGGAATCCATACTTCAAAAAAGAAAAAAAAACACTATGAAAGCAATGTAAAATACAAGCGCGTACTAGCCTCTCACTCGCGCTAGTTCGCTGCTCGGATTCTGTCATTTCTTATTCATATACACACTCACACTTTATTATTTCTAGTACTTTATTATACTTATATATATATATACAGTCCTTCCTCCAATTTTGCGAGAATATGGTCGACAAAACTCCTCGCAAAATCAAAATTCGCAAAATTCAAACAATTAAATATATGAAATAAAGGCGAATTGGTCGACATCACCTCAAGGTAAGCACTTTTTCCCACTCTTTCTCTCGACTCTACCTCTTAATTTTACGATAAGTGAAACAAACACGAACTGATGTACTGTACAGTGATATCAATGAGAAAACATCATATGTAAGAAACATTTAAAAAAAAAAAAAGTGTTTACACTGATGTAGCGTGGTGTACGGAACTGGTGGCAGGGCAAGGCTTGGCTACTGTGGCCCCGTGGGGCCTATGTCATTACTATCACTGTTGGCAGATATTTCCACATCTTGCTGTGTTTTTTCTGCCTCTCTCATGAATCCCTCGAAGTCAGAATCATATCATCAGAATGAAAAAGGTTAGGGATGCTGGGATCACTGGCTGCTTGGGGAGGGGTGGCAGGACGGCTGGTCGATGGGGCGGGGTCTCTTGGGGTTCTCATGAATTTTGTGATTAGAGACTGCTTCTTGTTAACCCCACCTCTGTGTAGGTCAGCATAAAAACGAAGGGCCCTGTCAACACTGTGGCATGCTTCTTGAGCCCTAAATTGGTCAGATTCGTTGTTCACGATGGTTTTTTTCAGCTGGTCAATGACGGAGAGAATATTGGCCAGGTAATGCATCGTTAATTCTCGACCGCTTCGCTTTTATGCTGACCTCCACAGAGATGGGGTTAACAAGAGGAAGCAGTCTCTAATCACAAAATTCATGAGAACCCCAAGAGACCCTGCCCCATCGACCAGCTGTCCTGCCACCCCTCCCTAAGCAGCCAGCGATCCTAGCATCCCTAACCTTTTTCATTCTGATGACCCCAGTGAAGATTCTGACTTCAAGGGATTCATTAGAGAGGCAGAAAAAAAAACAGCAAGATGTGGAAATATCTGCCGACAGTGACAGTGATGATGCAGGCCCCTCGGGACCACAGTAGCCAAGCCTCCCCCCGCCACCAGTCCCATACACCACGCCAGTCTTCACATCAGTGTAAATGCTTTTTTTTTTTTTAATGTTTCTTACCTATGATGTTTTCTTATTAATATTACTGTACAATACATCAGTTCATGTTTGTTTCATTTATCATCATAAAATTAAGAGGTAGAGTCGAGAGAAAGAGTAGGAAAAAGTGCTCACCTTGGGGTGATGACCAATTCGTAGTCAGCACTGCCTCACTCGCAACTGAACCTGATGTGTTTAAACCCCTTCCTTTTGAGGAACTGGCATAGCCACCCACTCGATGCCTTGAAAGGTTTTGTTGGAGGATTAATGGCATTTTTAAGGCACGTGTGATAGAATATCTTTGCCTGCTTCCTTATATGGTGCCCATCTGATGAAACCCCTTCCTTTTCCTTTCTTTGAATGTAGTGAGCAAGATATCTTTCCATTTTTATTAGCACTTCTTTGTTGTCCACCTGCATTCTACCATCAAACTGAGCACCTCCGTAGTTCTTCACTGCTTGCTTGATTTGTTCACTGTTCTTTAAAATCATTCTCACTGTCGATTCACCAACACCAAACTCCTGACCAATAACAGAATTACCTTTACCTGCTTTTTTCCTTTCGATCATTTTCAGTTTGGTCTCCAAACTTATTTTCTTGTTCTTCTTACCCGTTGGCGCCATGATAACACTCGTGCAAGGTTATACTGCTGGGGTATTGCGAGGAGCACCACGAAATTGTGAGGGTCAGTGACCTTGGTTGGAAACAGGTGCAAACAAACGTGACGGGGCGGCAGACCACTGAACTAGGAGGCTCAGTACGCCCACTGAACCATGATGTCACTACTCGGCGTGGCAAAGTAGTGCGGGAAGACAACTCTCCCACCACTCGACCTCGCAAAGTGTGTGATCGCTCGCAAAGTTCATAAGTGTTAAAAAATACATGACTTTTGGAACTACCTCGCAAAATTGGTGAATCACAAAGTTAAAATTCTCAAAGTTGAAGGATGTACTGTACAGTCCTTTACCGCTTCCCACACAATGTTTAGTAGGGGTAGAGGTCACAGGGCCTTTTACAATGGGTGCAAAAGCGGCAGAAATGGAGGGGTGTGACTGCGATGTGATTCCACCTTGAACGACGACAGTGAACTGATTGATGTATGTATCTGGGCCCAAGGGTTGAAAATGTCAGCTGCTAATGTATATGCTAAGAAATAAGTTGTAGGAAATCTAGACAGTGCATAATAAATTAGGTAGTTCCAGGTGAATATAAATATTACTCAGGCTTCTCCTTTTCTTTCTTATATAAATTTATATTACGAGAATAGGCCATACGGCATATTTCAAGGGGGAAAAGTAGGGGAAATTAGCGAACGAGTGCAGGTTGGATGTTGCCAAGTGATAATTGGCCAATTCCAGGTGTATGGCACTATTAATTACCGTATTTTTTTATACATATATATTATTTTGTATAAGAATAGGGCATAGGGCTCATTTCAATGGATGAAATAAGTGGAAAAATCCGGGGAAGCTATGCGTAGCGCAGAGCGGCTGAGCAGACGACATGAGAGGATAATGGAGGGGAGTCTAGAATGAGGGAAAATGGCTAAATTGTCAACAATGGATGGGAGTACTGATGACATTAGCAGCTCTGACTATTGTTGGACATTGGTGGTTCTGATAGCGATATAAGTCACCAGTTGAATGCCCGGGCGAATTCAAAACAACACAGGAGCACCAAAGTGACGCTCTGCGGTTTGATCCATTGCGCCCGACCGTCACGAGAGTGACGACACGTGGTTAAAGGGTTAAGGTTGCTAATGATGTGCTTTGTCTGATTGTAAGTGAAAGTTGTAAAGTCTGGGTCTGTGGGGAACTGTCTCTTGTGTCAGATGACACATCAGTCATCATGATGGGAGTTTAGATGGCTGACATGTGAAAAGTGATTGATGAGAGTGTTTGCTTGTTGTTTGTTTGGAGGTATGGTGTCAATTGTTGTACTGGCAGCATATGATTGTGTAGTGTTGCTGTTGAAGAGTGGGATGCTGTTTAATGTTTTGTTGTGTTTGCTAGTGTTTTGTTTTGTGGTCAAGCATTTGGAGATACAGTACATCCCCCTAGTACACGAAACGCCTGGTGCGCGAGGACCTATTTTTAATATTTTTTATTATTTATATGTTACTAACCAGAGTACGCAGGTCAACCCACACGATGCGTGGCGACAGGAGAAAAAACAGTGTTTTCCTGCGTGAACCCCGAGTGCACTACCTGTCTCTCCACTACATGCCACCCTCATCACCCAGTTCCATAATAAAGTTTGGATTCGCATAAATAACGGTTATTTCACAAATGCCAAGTTGTTATACTACAAACCAGTGGAAGTGTAGGGGATGGCGGTGGGTGAGTCAGGGGAGAGGGTGAGGGGAGGATCCTCCATCTCCTCACTACTGCTCACATTTTTGGCAGTTTCCTTCACTTCCTCTTGTTTTTCTGTTTCATTCCTCATCTTGTTATGGAAATTATGTCCATAATAAGATGAGGAACGAAACAGACAAACAAGAAGAGGTGAAGGAAATTGCCGAAAATGTGAGCAGTAGCGAGGAGGAGATGGAGAATCCTCCCCTCACCACCTCCCCTGACTACCCCGCCGCCTGTCCCCTCCACCTCCACTGCCCCACCTGACTCATCAGCTGCTTCCCCCTCCATCTCCACATCTAATTGGTGCCATTTTCTGGCACCAATTAGATGTTATTGGCGAGATCCTACTGTACTGTACTGTATATGTCTTAGATATTTTCCCTCAAATGGCTCAAAACGGTCACTGAAAGAGGGGGATGCTGCCTGTATGTTAATTTTCCCATTAGTTTATGTATTCCTAGTACACAAGCACCTATGCTGCCCATATAGGCGCGTACAAGGGGTGCGTACTGTAATTATTCCATTTTAGTGTTTTCTGTTCTGATATTTTTTGGTTTATTTGAGTGTTGAGTTCTTGTATTTGTTGTACAGGGTCTTGTGTATGAGGTGTTGGGGAGTATTGCAGTGTGTTGCGTTGACTGATGAGGCCTTGAATTTCTGGTGAGAAGTTGGGGTTGTGTCTCTTTCTGTTGCTTCTAGGGATGTGTCTTGTCTTCATTTTGAATAATTGTATTGAAAGTGTGCACAGTGGTGTTGATGTTTGTGATGGATGTACTGTTTAATGTTTCAAAGTGTTGTTCTGTTTCAGTTGTGAAGGCCTCCAAGTTGGCTGTCTTATAACTGGTGTATGTGTGTCTGTGGCCAGCCGGTGTAATTCTGGTTTTGGTAGTGATAATGATAAGGAGGTGGTTAGAGCCATGGGTTTTGATCACTCTCTAGGATGTTGTGGGGACGAGGTTTGAGGACCAAAAGGTGATGTCTTGAGATGATGGGAGGAAGAGGGCTTGGTGTGGGATATGGGTTTGTTGATGGAGATTGTTGACGATGAAAAGATTATCTGGATTATCTGTTCGGGATTGTAGTACCAGCCCTCTGTCTGTGTCGGGGTTGTTGACATGCCAGGCCAACACCTTGGCATTGAAATCACTACCAAGGATGATGTTGGGTGTGTTAGTGATGTGGTGTATTTAAGGAGAGGAATTGTGTGGTACTGTGGGGGATGACTGGGGGGGGAATGTATGTTCTGTATTGGCGATTGTTATGTATGATTTGTTACCAGTGTGTATTTTAATTGATTGTATTTCTGTTGTTCTGTTGTAGTGTCATGTGGGGGAGAAGTGATTTTGTGTGTGCTTTAGTGTTTGAAAAGTTGATGGATTCGTGTACCAGGGTGATGAATCCACTGCCACCGCAATCGGCCCGGTCTTGTCTGATGGTGGTGAAATGATGAAGTTAGGTGTTTTTGTGTTTGCAGTTTTGTTTCTTGTAAGATGGCAATGTGTATGTTTTATTGTTTGATGAATTGTGCAAGTTCTTGTTTTTTGGTGTTTATGCCACGTGTTTATTTGAAGAACGTTTATGTTGTGTGTATGATGTGTGTTGGGTGCAGCAGCACAGGGGGGAGGTGGGGATGTAGTTGGAGGGGAAGAGGTAGGAGAAGGTTGTGATAGAGATATGGGTTGGGGTGCATTAGATTGATGTGGAATGGTAAGGGTTTGGGGATTGGATGGTGTGGGAAGGATCAATGGGTTAGGCTAAGGAGGTATGGAGGAAGTAGGAGAGGGGCTGGTGGGGGAGTTAGTGGGTCGGGGGATGGAGCATAAGGCTCAGGTCCAGGTGTTTGCGTAATGATCTCTGGATGCAAGTGTTGTGAATTGCTCCAGTTCTTGCAGGAATTGCACTGAACTGAACCCTTTGTCTCTCGACTCAAAGTGATAAGTTTTGAGCATGCTGGACATGAGTATTTGTTGATGGGTCCTGGATTGCTGTCAATGTCACTGGCTAGAAGAAGTCTTGGAGAAATGACCACCAGGGAGTTATTTCTCAATGTAGAAAAAAGTGTTGTTGTATGTGTTGTGTTGAGAGATGTTGTATTGCCTGGGTGACTGAAACCACTCTCAGGTTCTTGGACCCCCTTGAGGGGCCAGAGGGGTTTGCAGTGGTTTGGCCCCCATTCTGTCCTCCTCCTCCTCCTCTGCTTCGACAGCCTCTGGGAGGTGGAGCCACGGTGAAGATGCTAGGCCAAAGAGTAATTCATAGCGCTAGGGTTTTGCCACTGCAATGTCACAAGAGCAGGGCATATAGATATGTTTTCACTGAATGAGATCCATGAGAGAGTTACGGTAGGCTTGGCACACCAGGGGCCACTCCTGCAAAGAACTCTGATTGGCTGGCATGTTGCAGGCATTCTCATTGACTGGTGCGTTGTGGGGTTTTCCCAGGTGCTGGCCGGCTACCACCTGTGAGCTGGCTGATATACCATGCTTCCTGATATTTTATAGAACTACCGGTTACTTGCCATTTCGGCACTGGATGTTGGGTAATTTTGCTGGATATTGCTGTAGTAGAGCTGAGCCGACAGCACCAGATATTGCAACGACAGATAATTGAGAGTTACCGTACATGCTTTGTGGAACACAAGAGCTTCATTATTTGCCTTTATGTTGGAACAGTATAAAGCTCCTCATATCCTATCATATTTGGAAAATGGCTAATTAGTTATTCTATCTGTCAGTCTATAGCCAGATGCCATAATCCCACAAAGGGTGGCTGTTTGTCTTTGAGTTAGTTGTTTTATGGGGAGAGGCACTAACCCTCCTCCAACCCACTTGTTACCACATAGGGAACACATGTGTTGGTTATGTGTTTGCCACCTAGCATTGTAAATGGTTTCCCGGCTTATAGGAAACCATTAGGCTTGTCACTCAATGTAAAGCCATCTGAGATGGAAAGAATTATAAAAAGTGAGAGGGAAGATGGGAGAAATAGAAAGGGAAGACGGCACAGAAAATGAACGATAAAAGTGAAGGAAGAAGGCAGCCATATATTTGAAATTTTCCAATATTTTCCCAAGTGGAAAGAAAAAATCAGTTCATCTCAGCCTCATTTCTGCTCTGATTTTATAATGTACTGGTACTGTAAGTATCAGTAATCATTAAAATAAAAACAATAATATTTGGGTTTAGATGCCCATGCACTGAAGACAGTAACCATGATTTGCTTTCCAAATTCAGGTTTATTATCGGAACATACGTAAAGAACACATTTTAAGTTGAATCTCCCCAAATTCCATTATTACAACGTTCATCAGGTTCAGTACATTCTTCCTTTGGTTTGGTTAATATTTTCGCAACAATCATGTGTGCATAACTAAGTAAGCATTATTTTCATGTTGGTCATTTATGAATCTCAGCATTCCCATTTATCTGATGTCCCAGAACCAACATCAAAAATACCAACAGTGGGCAGGTCATTTTCTGTGACCCTGTTGTTATTAGGAGGCAGATTACAAAGGCACACCATCTGTGGCCACAAGACATGGCCCTTAGAACCAAGATGGATGGTGACACAGTATCTGACTTCACACTGAATGGATAGCCAGTTGGAGGTACTGTCCAATATCCGGCATGAGGGTTGGCTGAATTACACCGAGTAATTGAGAGTTTATAATAATACTGTTCAGTACTAGTCATGAAGAACTGCTGTGAAAAAGATGTGAAACCGTAAAAGAGCGAAATTGTGGTCCAAGTTAGTGTAAAATGGACATGGTGTAGTTTTCACTTTAGTAGACTGTGATGTTGTAGTCATTTATTTTCAAACGTGTTTGAATTCCCGCTTGGCTTTATCGAACCAGGCATACCCCCAATCAGTTAGATATGGTGGGCGCTGCACACACACACACACACACACACACACACACACACACGAATGAAGTGATGCAAAGTTACAAAGTTGAAATGGAAACTACATATGTTGAAATGGTGAAAGTAAAGAAAAATATAGAAACAAGAGTTGAAGAGAAAAGCATTAGAAAGGAAGTGAAAAAAATAATCTAAAAGCACCCAAAATTGGTCAAAGATTCATTGGATATCAACAGATCTATAGTAATCACTGGTATTGATATGAAATAAAAAACGAAATTTCGAAAGACAAAAAGGAGATGGCAAATATAATGAGCATATTGAAGGAAGTATCAGAGGAAATCTGTAATAAAGACATAGAGGAACACAAAAGGCTAGGGAAATATGAGAGAAAAGAGTCAAGGACCCTGAAAGTAACCTTTCAGAGTGTGAACACTGAAGGAAATACTGAAAAATGCAAACAAACTCATGGAAAAAGAGGAATTTTAAAAAGTATGGCTAAGAAGATGCCTAACTCAAGAGGAATTAGGAATACTAAAAGAGAAGAGGGAGGAGGCAAAAACAAAGAACAAGGGAAGATCATAGGAAGAGTACATATTTTTACAAAGTAATTGGATTGCAGGCACGAAAGTGGTACATAACCAACAGGGAATAAAAAGGAAGAAGGTAGTAGACTCAAGTTATGGCAAGTATGTAAACAAGATGATTAGGTTGATGTACTCAAATGTAGATGGAATGGTGTCTAAATTATTTGGGATAGAAGGTGGCTTTAAATTGAGTGACAGGCCAAATGGTTTCCTGTAAGCCAAGAAACCATGTACACCACTGGGTGGTAACCATATAACCAAACCATACGTGCTCCCTACGTATCAACAAGTGGGTTGGTGGAGTGTTAGTGCCCCTCCCTGTAAAACAAATAACTCAAAGTCAAATGACCACCCCTTACAGGATTATGGCATCTGCCAATAGATAGGTAGATTGAAGACTATACCAGAGAAAAGGAACCACATCTTATTTGCCTAACTGAAACAAAATTAACCCCAAAGATATCAAACGATACTCTAAACCCAGAAGAATACAGTACAGTAGGGCCTTGCAACTAGTGATCCTAAGAGACTGGTGAAACCTCGCTAGTCATGAAACCGCTAATTTGGAGGCAATCTTTATGCAGTAATCCCTCTACTATTCGAACGCCCATTATTCGGATCCCTCACTATTCGGACATTGTGGGCTGGCTGTCCGCCCCCCAAAATGCCCCAAAATTCGAAAAAATACAAAAAAATCCGATTTTTTTCCGACCTTGTCAGTTTGAATTTCTCGCTCGCACCGACTAGCTCCCTTCCCGGCAAATCGCCCTTCTACTAGTTCTGTCTCAACTCCTGTGAACAGTGGACGGCTGTCCGATCTTTTGCGGTATTTTCGTTCTTCTTTAAATAATCAAAAAGTTACAGTGCTAAGGATTAAGTGTAGTTAAACACTGGATTACTGGACATGCTTCAAGAGAATTATGACCACTGTAAAAACCTTAGAGATAGGGGTAAACAACAATGCTGGACTGTAAGTAAACATTGTCAACTGCTAAATATTTTCCATAATCACTTCTAAATCCTCATTCTCTGGTTACATTTTATTTACTTCATGCTTTGTGTCCCATATTTGAGTGCAATTGCTGTGAAAGAGGTGATTTTCTCAGTGATTACCATGTCTCTTACGTTCACTATCTAGTTAACTAGTAAACATTTTCGGCCCCCACACCTCTAAATCATAACTTTTCTGGCTACATTTTATTTACTTCATGCATTGTGTCCCATATTTGAGTGCACAGGCTGAAAAGGTGATTTTCTCAGTAATAATCATGTCTCTTCCTTACGTTCATTATGTAGTCAGCTGGCGAACACCCCTGCCTTACTCACCTCAAAATCATTATTTTTGGGTTAAAATTTGATTAATTCATGCTCTGTGCCAATTACTTATGAGAATGGGGTCTTAAGTGCTATGCATGTCCGGTAGGGAGTTAGGTAGGTGGTTTTCTGATTTAGGTTAGGCTAGGTTAGGGTCAAGAATGACCGGTGCTGGAGGTGAACAGTGAACAAATTTGCCTAACTCTTTTTCTGGTAACAGTTTATTTATTTGATGCTTTGTATCCCATATTTTAGTGCATAAGATATGAGAAATGATGATTTTCATAGTGATAGCCACGTCTGATACTTACTTACACTAAGCTGCCAACTGGTGAACACCCCTTCCTTACTCACCTCAAATTAATCATTTTTGGGCTAAAATTCCATTAATTCATGCTTTTTGCCAATTACTTATGTGAATGGGGTCTTAATTAAGTGCTATGCATGTCCGGTAGGGAGTTAGGTAGGTGGTTTTCTGATTTAGGTTAGGTTAGGTTAGGGTCAAGAATGACTGGTGCTGTAGGTGAACAGTGAACACCTTTGCCATACCTAACTCTTTTTCTGGTAACAATTTATTTATTTGATGCTTTGTATCCCATATTTTAGTTGCATAAGATATGAGAAATGATGATTTTCATAGTGATAGCCACGTCCGATACTTACTTACACTAAGCTGCCAATGCGTGAACACCCCTTCCTTACTCACCTCAAATTCATCATTTTTGGGTTAAAATTCGATTAATTCATGCTTTGTGCCAATTATTTATGTGAATGGGGTCTTAATTAAGTGCTATGCATGTCTGGTAGGGAGTTAGGTAGTGGTTTTCTGATTTAAGTTAGGTTAGGTTAGGGTCAAGAATGACCGGTGCTGTTGGTGAACAGTGAACACCTTTGCCATACCTAACTCTTTTTCTGGTAACAGTTTATTTATTTGATGCTTTGTATCCCATATTTTAGTGCATAAGATGTGAGAAATGATGATTTTCATAGTGATTGCCACGTCCGATACTTATTTACATTAAGCTGCCAACTCATGAACATCTGTGCCTTACCTCAAAATCATCATTTTTGGGTTAAAATTCAATGAATTCATGCTTTGTGTCCATTATTTAATGCATATGGTGTGAGAAAGGGTGATTTTCTTAGTGATTTCCATTTCTGATACTTACTTACACTTGCTGGCAAGTTGTGAGCACCTATGCCTTACTTTCCTCTAAATCATCATTTTTTTGGTTAAAATTCAATTTATTCATGCTTTGTGTGCATTATGTACGTGAAAGGGGACTTAAATAAGTGCTATGCATGTCCGATAGGGAGGTAGGAAGGTGGTTTTCTGATTTAGGTTAGGTTAGGTTAGGGTCATGAATGACCAGTGCTGGAGCTTCAGGGCCAATATTCGGACAAGACCAGTGTCCGGACATGCCTTTGGCTCTATTACATCGAATAGTGGAGGGATATCGAAAGATAAAAATAGATAGGAACATTTAGAAAGTTTGACTATATTTCCAATTTTATCTACTTTTATTCACTAAATACAGTAAAACCTCACAAGAGTGGACTAATTGGGGCCCAAGCCATTCCGAAAAAGCAATACTGTATTCTGAAAAAGTTACATATAGACTTCCCCCTGCTAAGATATTTTCATACATGAAAAGCGTTATGGCTACAATCCTTCTTCACTCCACCATTTCCTTCTCACTTAGGGCATTTACCCATCTGCCTCCTAACTTTTCTCAAATGCCACTATAAATAATTTAATGCATTACACAATACAATTTTGGTAAGCTTTAGTGTCGATAAATGCCATTGTAATGTACACAGGAAGATATTTTTCATGCATGAAGTATCATAGCCACCATCCTGCTTCATCCCACCTGTTACTTCTAGCTAGTTGCAATGTTTCTTTTGCTTCTTGGCTTTTCTAAAATGCCACAAAAATAATTCGTTGCATAACACAGTATAATTTTAGTAAGATTTAGACTCGATAATGGCCATATATAACACAAAAATAAGATAGTTTCTTTCATTAAAAGCATCATGGCCACCATCCTGCTTCACCTTCACCAGTTCCTTCTGATTCGTGGCAGTATCTCATTCGCCTCTTTATTTTTTCTCGAATTCCACAATAAATAATTTATTGCATAACACAGTAAAATTTAAGCAAGGCTTGGACACAGTAAAACTCATAAGTAATAAAAAATGTTTTCTTATGTAATCTTTGTGATAGGTGGGGGCGCTCACCATCCACTCACTCGATGTAGTGCTGCTCTCGGGTGTCTGCCCTTTCCTCTCCTCCATCCTTCTTTCCTTCAATCCTCTTCTGTCTTTCTTTCTCTCATTCTTTGCTTGTCCTTCTGCCTACGGGTGACGTTACACTCCCTTTTCTGTCTTTCTTCACTTCATTCTTTCATCTTCCTTCTGCCTGTGGGTGACTCTACACTGAGTGACAAGCCAAACAGTTTCCTGTACGCCAGGAAACCATTTACTATGCTGTGTGGTAACCATATAACCAAATTTTGGCCCCTGGTGGTTTAGTGGGTAATTACGGCGCTCCAATTGGATTGAGCCGGTGAAGGTTTATATCCAAGGTGATGAAGGTTTATGTCCAAGGAGTGGTTGGGATTTATTGCTCACGTAATACCATCCAGGGACGAGTGAGGCTGGTCACTCTCATCTTAAATGTCAGGACCAACTTGCCTAGCCCCTTGCTACTATGCTTCTCTGTGGGGTGACATAGGATTCGATAATCAATGAATGAAACTGTTCTGACTCACTTGGCTCCCTTTACTTTCCCCCCCACATTGCAGGCTGTTTATCATCATTCAGCACCTGGTGAAGGATCTTTCAGAGCATGTCCTTCAAAATTTATCCATCTATTGCCAGACGCCTCAATCCCGCACGGAGTGGCCACAATCAAATCGCCTCCATGTCGCTCTGTCCCCCGCCATTTCACTACCCCGCTCCCAACTCACATCCCCCCTCTCTCATGTACCTCTCCACTCCAGCCTCCATCTCATCCTCGGCCTCCCCCTCCCTCTCCACCTCACTCACATACACTCTCCTCGTCAGTGTTTCACTCTCCATCCTCTCCACATGCCCAAACCACCTTAATGTGTTTCTCCTAATGCTTCCTATCACATCCACATCCACACCACAATGCTCCTTCACTTCCTCATTTGTAAGTCTGTCTCTCCATATGACTCCACATGCTCCTCTCAAATAACTCATTTCCACTTCTCTCACTCTTGACTTTGTCCTTCCAACAGGGTCCAAGCTTCACTTCCATATGTCAGAGTTGGTATCACAATGCTGTCATGTAACAATTTTTCACTTCCATGCTCACTTCCCTGTTTCTTATCACTGCTTTCAACGAACCAGCAACCTTCCTTCCCTGCTGCACCCTTTCAAGCACTTCACCCTCCAGACTTCCATCCTTAACTCATCACACTACCCAAGTACTTAAGCACTCACATTCTCCATATCCTCCCCATCTAATCTCACTGTACATTCACTGGCTTCACTTCTCTCGAAGACCATCACTTTACTCTTCCCTACATTCACCTTTAGATTCCGTTTCTTACTCTCCCAAACTCATCTACCAAGCCTTGCAGCTCCCCTTCATCTTCACTCAACAACACAGTATCATCTGCAAACAACAGCACAGGGAGTTTCCAAACGCTGCCCTCTCTCACTAGGGCCGCTCCAACATCCACTGCCCGACCTTGTATCTCTTTTATAACCCCATCCATGTACAGAATGAACAACAATGGTGACATGACACATCCGTGTTTCAATCCAACCTTCAAATGGAAAGATTCACTCAGTTTGCCATCCACACGCACTGCAGCCTTAGCACCCTCATACATTCTCTTCACTGCCTTCAACAACTTCCCATCCACTTCATATATTCTTAATACTTTCCACAATCCCTGTCTATCCACCCTGTCATATGCTTTCTCCAAATCCATGAAGGCTGCATACAACTTCTTTCTCTTCTCTAGTCACTATCTTCAGGGTCATCATCAAGTAACAGTGAATCATCGTCCTGATTGTCTTCACTGGCAGGAGCTGAATCGGGGGCAGAACTTTGAGGTTTAGCTTTGACCTTGCATGCTGTGTGGTGTACATAATTTTAAGCATTTTTCAAATACTGTACTGTACAGTTTATACTCCTTAATTTTTACTAGGGGTTTCATTCTCTCGGGATTTGTTTTGGAAAGAACATATTACATATCTTGTGAAATCTACTTCCAAGAGATTAGGTGTGCTGGGCCGACTCCAAACTTTCTTTACCCCTGCACAGATGCTGACCTCGTACAGTACACAGGTTTTATTTGCCCGTGTATGGAGTACAACTCTCCTGTGTAGGGAGGCTCCCCACATTCAGTTCTTCTCAGTAGGGTGGAGTCAAAGGCTTTTCGTCTCATTAACTCTCCTCCTCTTACTGATTCCCTTCAACCTTTGTCTCTTCACC
>JAGKTI010021815.1:2628-15561 GCA_018397915.1 Birgus latro | reverse complement strand
AGAGAGAGAGAGAGAGAGAGAGAGAGAGAGAGAGAGAGAGAGAGAGAGAGAGAGAGAGAGAGAGAGAGAGAGAGAGAGAGAGAATAAATAGATGTCACTGATGGAGGGCTCTTGGGGATCACTCATTGATTCGATGTCTTTCAGCCTCCTTTCTTCATATCTCTTGACTCTTCCTCCCACCATGTCACTCCTCTCTCTTCTCCTCCTCTCTTTCTCTTCATATCTCTTTCCTTCCTACTTTCCTCCCCGGATCTCCTCATCATATCAGTTATGTTTATCCCTCAGTCATGTTGTTCCTTCACGCCGTGCCGAATCTTCCTCCTTCCCTCCATCTTTCCTTATCTCCCTCATTCGTCTTTCTTCTCCTCCTTACCATTCCCCCTACCGTCCTTCCTGTAAGTCATGCTACCTCTCCCTGCCTCCCACAGCACTTCCCTCATCTTCAGTATCTTCCTCTCCCTTCTTCCTTCCTCCCATCCTCTGCACTTCCTCCTTCCCTCCATGTGCCTCCTTATCACACCCCTTCTTCACCCCTGTATTTCTCCCTCCTCCAACCTTTCTTTACCTGTATGTTCACCCTTTCCCCTCCCTCCTTCCCTCCATGAGCCTCCCTCCCCCACTCCTTCCCTCCATGTACACCTCTCACCCGGTCTCTCCAAGGCTCATAACCACCAACACTTCCAACACCCCACCTCTCTCTCTCTCATTTGATCAGTACCACTGGGTTCTCCTTCACTAACCATTTGTCTTTACGTAAGTCATGTTTCCATCGAACCTATCTTTTTTTTTCTTAAGCAACAGAACAGAGGAAGGAGAAATATATGAAAAAAAATATATATATATATTCCATACACCAGATTACTGACGTCCTCCATTCATAAAAAATCTGTAACAGTTGGACTGAAACAGATATAGGTTGAAGTTTGGGGGGAAACAACTCTGGGGAAGTGACTTCCGGAGAGAAGCAGTTCACGGAATAAAAGAATTCTAATAGAAGTTCTGCAGTATGGCTGTGTGACATTCCAGTCATGAGCACTACCAAATGCCCGTGTAGCACGAGGGAAGGTATGGAGAGGCGGCACAGTGGACGTAACTTCGTCTGAGGATTTTCCATAAAAGTATCTGTAGAATAAGGCAAGGGAGGTAACATTCCTTTAGTTGTAGGGGAGGTAGCTTATTTTTAGTAGCAGGGTTATTAATAATTCCAACAGCTTTTATTCTGAATTTTGTCTAGTTGTTTTAGTGCAAGCTCTCCACATCCATTCCACAAGGGTGAGCAATATTCTAGGTGAGAGCATACATGACTCTTATAAATTATAGCTAACTGCTCGTAAGTAAAGAAGTTACGGACTCTGGTAAGTGAAGAAGTTACGGACTCTGTAAAATAATCCAAGTTTCTATGAGGCGGTTTTATCAAGTGATCTTCTGACATGATAGGTCCAGCTGAGAGTATTGTTGAGTGAAAGACCGAGGATTCCAATGCTTTTGGAGATTGGAATATTTGCAGCATGGAAGGTAATATACGAACCTGGCAATATCTGTCTATTAGTAAACTGTGTATACTGTATATACTGTACTTGTTTTTGCTAACATTAAATGAGACAAGGTTATTTTGTCCCCATTCAGTGATCTTAGATAAGTCCTGATTTATGGAGATGGCTGTCCTAAGTTGAGAGTTAGAGATATTAAACTTTGTGAATGGATGTTTGAGTGTGAATTAGCTATGAAGTGTTGAGCCATCTGCATATGAATGGATGGGATTGTGGGTGAGAGATAAGAGATCATTAATGTGAACTAGGAATGGGGTTTGCGCCAGAACTGTCCTTGTGGCACGCCAGTGTTGAGTGGAAATTGGAACATACATCATCTACTTTTGCCATTATTTTTCTGTCGCTGAGATATGAGGAAAGCAAAGGAACAAAAGACGTTAGTCCAGAGCAAAGGGGTTTGGATAGCAGGGAACGTTGCCACACTCCGTCGAAAGATTTAGTAATATCAAAGGCTACTGCATGAGTTTCTCCATGTTGGTCATTTGAATGATGGGTGGTATGAATCAAAATATTGATTATATCAATGGTGGATCTTTCTTGGCCAAAACCTTATTTTCGATCACTAATTAATTTGTTGGACTGAAGGTATTTAACTATGTGCATATAATTACAATTTCAAATACTTTGCTGAGAGAAGACGTGATAGCTCTTGGTCTGTAATCACAAGAGTCAGAAGAACTTCCTTTCTTTGGAATTGGGTGGACATTGGCTTCTTTCCATGAATTAAGGAATGAAGTTCGTATGCATAGTCTGAATAATTTAGCTAGAACAGAGGCAAGTTTTGGCGAGCACTTTTGAAAACAATTGGAAGAATTCCATTGGGGCCTGGAGCTTTGTTGGTTGGTAAACTGTCTAGGATGGGTTTTACTTATCTAGTCCGTGTGTTAAGTTGAACAATTTCGGGAGAGTCAAGTTCTAATACTGGGACATTCTGGCTGTCATCCTCTAAGGTAGCATTCATGGCAAATGTACTGGCAAAGATATTTGTTTTACCACACGGGTCATTTGTAATGTTGCCGTCTGGAGATTTTAGTGGGAGAATAGATGATGACTTGTTATTATTGAAAGAAATGAGAGTTGACCAGAATATTCTATTGTCATTAGGACTGTTAAGTAGTTTTGATGCTTGGTTTTGAAGAAAGAGTGATTTAGCAAGATTTATTGCTGCTTCTGTATGGTTTCTAGCAATTTTAAATTGATAGAGTGATTCGGATATTTTAAAAGTTGGATTTATACGCTAATGACTTTTGGGCCATTGCTCTGGCACAATTGCTATCAAATCATTTTGGAGAGTTCGGTCTTTTAGTGAACTGTTGACTTGGTATGAATTCATCCATACCAGCTAGTATTAAGTCATTAATGTGGGACTGGGTAGAATTGATATTACCAGAGAAGGAAGACTGCCATGGAATGTAAGCAGGATAATATCCAAATCCATCCCAGTCTGCCCTATCAAAGTGCCATTGGGTCAGCAAGACAGGTTCAGAACAGGGAGGTTTGGGGGAGCCGACTAATGAGCCTTTGATGAGATTGTGGTCGGAGGATCCAAGTGGTGAAAGTACTTCTATCCTGTACGAGTTTTGATCTAGAGTATTTCACAAACAGGTCCCTGAGATGGCCATTATGGTCAGGATTATCTGGTATTCTGGTTGGTTGCTTTACCAACTGCACAGGATTAAGTGATTCTGAAAATAGCTCACACTCAAGACCAGTATTGTCAGTCCTGGCAGAGTGCAATAACCATTCTACATTATGTACGTTAAAATCACCCAAAATGGTAATTTCGGTGCTAAGGGCTATGTTAAAGTTTCTCAACTGTGTGGATATGGAGTCAAATACACTGGGTTCTGAAGAAGCATTGGGGGAGCGATAGACTACACAGATATATTTGGTAATATTTAGATAATTTATTTTATACAATGAGTAATCAAAATTAGTTGATGTGAGGTTTAAAACAGTGTCAACTGCAAATTCAGATTTGATATAACAACAGGTGCCACCCTTGTTATGGAAGTTTGTGAGGAGGCAGTAACCAGGAAAACAAAATGGGGATACTTCGGTAGAGGGAGAGATTTGGAGCTTTGTGAGTAATAAGGCTAGAGGGAATCCGGATTGTAGGAAAAAATGAACTGAATTCAAATTGGTACTGAGGCCACGGATATTGCTGAAGAATAAGGCTGCACATGCAATTCTCCTCTAATGAGCATGAATGGAATTTGCAACAGTCGCTGCCAGCACAGTCACTTGACAGAGACCGGGAAGAACATGCGCCACCAGCCCTACCCTGCCGGTGGTGGCAATCCGAGATACCACCTCCTTTGCTGATATTAATGCAGTGGCCATTGCTAAGAATGAGTGGAAATAGGTTTGATATCTTACGTGCATGTAGTGTGGTGTAGACAGTTGAAGGCAGAAGTATTAAGAGAGTATGCTGGCCTACTCGTTGTGTAAACGAAAGCACTGAAAATGTTCAGCAAAGGGAGATGGTCAGGATCAGGTCCTGAGGTCTAGTGAAACGGGAACTCCAGCTTTCTCTGTCACAAGCTTACCATCCACCTCGGGAGTACCGCCCTGATCGACTGGTACTTCAGTCTACTCCCTTGCATCTATCAACCTTCTACCATTTTTTTCCTCAAATCTCCCCTACCTTCGTACTTACCTGCCTATATACGTACCTTCTAGCATTCTTCGTCCCAACCTACATATCTACCTTTTGCCATTCTAAGCCTTTCCACCATACCGACCTGTTAATGCTTACCTGCTTAATATACATATTTGCTTTATTCATCATCTGACAACCTACCCATCGCCCTTCTATTTTATGTCTAACTGATATTTCTTACGCATCAGGCTCTGGACAGTTATACCAGAAAGCCCATTCTCGAGGTCCAGCAATCTCACCCATCACACACCAACTATGAGATTATTTTCCGCATCCATCGCACGACACCATCACTGATGATATTAGCTATGGATGTTTCATTCAGATTCGTTTTCTGGTATTACCAGAGCTGTTTTAGACGAGCTGGAAGAACCTTAATGAAGAGTCAGAGGCGACTTCATATTAATACAACAACCTCTTACGGTCTTGCGTATCCACCTGATTCTCACGGGCCATCAAACCTATTTACCCAACAGCTTTTCGGCATCCACCTTTCCACTGTCTCATATTTATTTGCCTGCTTTCTGCCTATCTACTTCCCAGGGAGCAATTTATCTCTGCTTCCTCCTACCTCCTGTTACCTGCTTTCCCCCCATCCACCCAACTGCCTCCATTCGTTTTACTACCACAGGCCAAAGGAAATGTGATTATGGCTTATCGTTACGGGGGTGAGGCAGCGAGCCAGAGACTGGGAGATTAAGGCAGTGAAAGTGGGGCAGGGAACGAGCTAGTGAGAGTGCAGTAGGGAGAAGGTGGAAGCTGAGAGAAGTAGAGAGAGTGAGGAGAGGGAGTGGGGCAAAGAAAGTGAAGCAGGGAGACTGTAACAGTGTAAGTGGAGGCAACGAAAGTAAGGCAGGCAGAAAACGCAGGGATAGTGAAGGATTGTCTGGGACACTGAGATAGGAGGGGTGAAGGGGGTGTTAGGGAGTGAATGTGAAGGTCAGATGGAGAGGTAGGGAAGGTGAGGGAGGAGGACTGAGTCGGAGAAAGTGAAGTAGGAAGAATGAGGCTGAGAAAGTGAGGCTGAGAAAGTGAGGCTTGGATAGTAAGGCAGAGAGAATGTGGCCGGGATTTTGTGTGTGTGTGTGTGTGTGTGTGTGTGGGTGGGTGTGGGTGTGGGTGTGGGTGTGTGTGTGTGTGAGAGAGAGAGAGGGGGGGGGGGTAAATGAATGAGGTAGGAAAAGTAGGGAAGGGAGAGTGAAGCAAGGAGTGTGAGGCAGTAAAAAAAGTAAGAGTTGTTGTTGTTACTTATCCCAGGTCTGCGCAACTAAGCTGGTCCATCGACCGCAGACAAGCAGTCGCCACTATGGGGTTGCCCCACAGGTTCCCTACACCGCTGAAGTTATATTTGAGTTATAGTATGGGACGTGCTGTGCAGTACTCCAATATGTGTGTAATGTTGTGTGGGCCTAGTTTACAAGTGAGGCACGTGCGTCTGAGATGCCAGCCAACCCCAGTTGAAAGTGATATATTAGGAGGGCTGGGTGGTGTCCCAGGTGAATCGATCAGCTTTGCTTAGCCTCTGGCGGGTGGATGTCAGGAGGAGTGGGTGGAGGCAGGGCATGTAGTATAGTGCTCTGATATAAATACTTTATTGCTGAACATGTGAATCGAGTATGTATATGTTTCTTCATTGCTGATGTCTGAAGAGGATTTGGTAATGATTGTATGGTACTATTTTTTTTCTGTTAATGAGGATGCTGAGAGCTACGAAAAATAAACTGAATAATGAGAAAAATTCCTAAATCAGAAAATAAGTGTTTTCCTTTCATTAAAAAAGAAAAAAGTTACAGTTGGGCTTAACGGCTTTGGCTCACAGTTTCGTGGAAAACTAATTTCGTGAAGTGATTGCCAGAGAAAAGCGGTTCTGGGGAAAAGGAAATCTGGTAGGCAAAAGTTCTGAAATATGGAAGTGTGATGGCCAAGCCATGAGCGCTACCAAATGCCCGTGCAGCAAGGGGAACAAAGGCTGCAACTTCAGTCTGAGGATTAAGCATAAAAGTATTACAAAAAAAAAAAATAATAATGCAAGGGAGGTAACATTCCCTTCTTGCTTGTGTGGGAGGCAGTTCGTTTGTAATTGGTATGTAATTAATTACGTTTACTGCTGTGTTTTGAAATTTATCTACTTGTTTAATGCATCTTCCCCACAGACAAGGGTCAGGAGTTTTTCAGCTGAGAATGCGTGTAACTTGTATAATACTGATAACTGCTTGTCAGTGAAGAGATCATGGACTCTGTGCAAGTATCTAAGTTTCTAGGAGGTGGTTTAACCCGTCATGTCCCGACCGATTTCCTACCTCCGATAACCCCCAATCCCGAGCAATTTCGGATTTTTTTTTGGGGGGGCTCAAACCTTCGCTTTTGGTGAGAAACATCGAGAATTCATAAGGAAATCGCCCTCCTGAGCCTATAAATGGTGCTACAGGTGATGAGTCAGCCTTACCTTTCGTTCTTTCTCAGGGTATCTTGTACCATTCCCCTTATATGTGTATGTATTATGCCTCCCTCACTGTATACCCCCCCACTGTATGCCCCCCCCCACTGTATCCAGAACTGCAGCGTAAGCAGCGTTCCCAGGCTTGCGGGCACAAGTAGAACCGCATGTCCAGGCAGTCGAGGGCTGACAATCTCGGAGGCTACACCTATATTTCTGTGCTCCACAATTAAAGGGGGTAAATACCTACTCTAGGACTTTCTTTCAACCATCAAGAGAGGGGTGTTACATTTTTGGTAGCAGCGGTGATCGACCCTCGTTTCCAAACGCCTCCTACAGTGTTTTAGCACCACCAACAACTACTAGATGCACCGCCTCTAACGGCCTCGCACTCTCGCCCTCTCTCGTGGCGTAATACCGGCTCTGCCTACAGGTGTCCAGTTCCCCTCACCAGTGCCGTTCTCTACATCGACCACAACCCCACACAGGCCGCGACAATCGGCGCCGCCGCCCTCAGCACCTGTCTTCCCTGTTCCGACACCTGTTCAGGCACCTGTTCTGACACCTGTTCATCTGCCGGTAGCCCTCTCCAGCGTCTGCCGTTCACTCTTTGCATCTGCCACGTCACTGCCCTCTGCCACATCTGCCACCCACAATTTTTGCATCTGCCTGTGGCGACATTTGTCCACCCCTCGGTGTGCCTCCACATCTAGGCCGGATTAAACAACCACCGTCGCGCCACTCAACCGTCCTATTCACGTATCGGCTCAAGCCCAGCGAGAACCTCCACCTCTTCCAAGACTCATCCTACATACCTACTACAAGCCTGCCTCTGGCTCTGCCCACCACGTGCCTCCCCGTTCTCCCACCAGCTGATCAACGCCCTCACCTCTCCCCTCCACTTCGTTCAACACTCAGCTGTGTAACTATACTAGTGTATCTTCATCCACCCATCTGACTTTCTATAGAGATTATCCTCCGATTTTCTCTACAGATTGTGCGTTATTGTCATAATTCATCTCCACCCCTCACTCCATACTCACCTTCACCGCCAATCTTTATTCCTCATCCCCCATCTCACCTACTATTTATTGCAACTACCATTCCATCATCTTCATACATTTCCATTTCCATTCTCATGGTACATATTCTCATCTTCATCCTGTAAATATATGTATCACTCCTCATCTCTCATCTTATATTACGTCGCCAGACTACATGTCATACTTTGCATATATGAAACTTACTCCCTCCACTCTCAGTCAAGAAACAACGAATGATCACAACCCCCCAGCCGAGGAAGATTCAGTGACTTGGAAGGAACAGTATCAGGGTCCATGGCCCTTGGTTCCTTCTTCCTTGCATAAAAAAAAAAAAAAAAACGTAGCGGACGCGTGTAGCCCAGCCCTGCCTCCCCACCCGCCACTTCATTACTCGCCTCCCCACACCCTTCCCATCCAGATACCTCATCCTCTACCCCTGTTACTGCACTGCCTGATTCTCTCCTTACTCCTACCACTCTCGTTAACTCTCCTGCCCCACTTCACCTCTCGTCTCCCTTACACTTAACTACCACTATCTTCTCTCTCTCTCATACCCCCATCACTTCTACACTTCCAACCATGACCCAAACAACCCCTACTCCCCAGTCTATCTATCTCGACGATGCCAATCGTCCCAAATTTACCGGCGAGGACTCCACTTGGTCTGTTTATGATTTTCTCAGAGAGGTCGAAACCGACATCAACAATCGGCGGATTACAGATGAAAACCTCAAAGTCTCTTATCTCATGGGTCGCTTACACCCAGGCAAATCAGATATCGGATCCGCGATCCGTGCTGGACATTTTGATGGCATAACAACCTTTGCTGATTTCTGTAAAGAACTCATACACTTTTGTCAACATTCAAATGCCGCATCTCTTATTGGGTTCACTAATCTCCTCACCCAGATGGATGAGGATATGCGCGTCCCCCCCCCCAACATGCCAAACTATGCGAAGCAGCCGCTGCCATGAAAGCCACTAGTAGCGAGATTCGCCAATTACTTATAGGCACGAAATGGGTACAGAACGTAAATGGAGCTCCTATGGTTTCACTCAACAACCTTGCAGATTTATTTGGTTACTTGAGATTCCTCCATTGGCTTATTCCTAAACAGAGAGAAACAGCCCTGGCGATCGGTTTCAATCCAGGAGATAAAATTGTTCAGATTACTAAAACCATCCATGAAAGAACAGGTTCAAACCACATGCGTCAGGCCACAGACCGACCCTTGCTCTCTCAGGTCTGTCACACTACCACTTCCCCAGACCGATGCCGTTCTCACTCAGTCACACGAGGCAGACCTGCCACAAATCGTTCTCCAACTGCCAGTCGTGATCAGTCTAGCATCCGACAGAACAGACAGTCCTCGATCCTTTGCTGGCACTGTGGTACACCTGGACATCGAGCAAACAGTTGCAACCGTGAACACACACGGCCTTACTCCCAAACTAGACGGCGTACACCTTCCCGTTCGCGTCGCCCAACATGCAAATATCACAAGACTAGTACGGCACACACTACTGACGAGTGTCGTTACCTAAATCGCCACCAGTCGGGGGAAGCGCCGCGCCCCTATCAGACCAATATGATGTAGCAACAGAACACCAACTCCCCATCCGTCATGTAGGACCTATCACTTCCTCAGGTCTAGTCATTCTAGGACGGAGTAATGATATACCAACGTGGTTCTTCATGGACACCGGATCTATAGTAAACTCGATTTCTGATACTCAGACATCATTCAACGCCACCGCAATCGCGTCAGTTTCCTTGAACCCCCAGACATTCGCATATGCGGTATAGAAGGCTCAGAGTTTAAGGTCAAGGGAAGAGTCACTTTAGAAGTACAACTAGACAGCGCCTTGCTCCCTTTTCCAATAGAATTTCATGGAACTAACGACTTGAAACATCCAGCAGATGCCCTTATTAGCTTACCCACCATGGCACAACACTCCATTGTGTTATTGCCTGCCTGTAGTAGTATAGACATTTCTGGGTTCCCAGTCTACAGTATGAAATGTCCCCATCCTGTACTGCCAGTAACTTCAGTCGTTCAGTCCCCCCTGACTCTCTCACTCCCTAAGAGCACAGAACAAGCCGAGCCGTCATCATCATCATCATCACCTGAGAATACAGAGATAATTCCCTCACTGACTGAGAGCAAGGAAACACCTGCTGATACATTCTCTCAGCATTCAGAAAAGGCTCTTCCAGCCTCCTCTAACGACAGCACTACAGCCAACTCAGACATGTCTCAGTTACCTACCTCACAAAGTCTAACTGATGTTCTCCAACACGTAGAGACGAGGCGTGCAGTAACGAATACGTGCACAATTTTGTTACCGCATGCGAAATAACACATGAAAAGAATGATGTCATCATCGTGAATCAGTTAGTAGCATTAGCAGCACATGGTACTTCGAACATTCGCACACCGTGTGATGGCACATGCGTACTGCTGATTCTTATGCATTGTTACACCAACCAGTAGCTTAATAGTGTTGTGAGAAGGGAGCGGTCCGACGCAGGTATAAATGTTACCGAGCTCACAGCTAAAGTCCACAAATACAGGCACGTCCCAGACTTCGTTCCAGGTATGTGAGCACCTACTGGATGTGACACTATCTTATACCTCGATAGAAATGGCAATATAACCTGTCTGAAAGGACTCCAAAATGGGAAGTCAGTTGAGATGCAAGGTGTGGAGGGAGCCGGAATGGAAGTGGTGATATCTGATGCAACACAATTTGTAGCAGCCTATATTGGGTCGAAGATTGAAGGCAGTGTGTTTGATGTACGGTATCATCTTTGGTCGAGTAAAGTGGCGAAGTCAAAGCTGACATGTCACCTACTCCTACTGCAGTCAAAGCTGAGGTCACCTATTCCTACTGCAGATGCCGTCACAGAACATGAGTAACGTGCACATTATCAAACGCTGATATGGAAATAGTTACTGTTAAACGAACCACCAGATGCTTACCCTCTTCATTATGGATAGAATAACAATGAAGACAATATGCTTTTCCCCAAAAAAATATCACATAAAAAATAATGTCTTACCTGTTCTCACTGGCATACTGAGATTTATCTAATGCGCATGTACTTCAGTACGACGATGTTCATCTGGAAAGTGCAGTTGTGTAGCTGTCAGTTGTCCTGTTCCACGTCCTCTAGTTGTCACGTAGAAGTGAAATGTAACAGTTACCTCACCAGAACTATTTTATCACAGATATTTGGGAAGGACACTTCAGTAAAAGATAATCACCGCTCTCTTTTTAGAAATGTTGGCTGCTAAATCAGTGCTGCAACTTATAATAGTTTGCATTTTAAATAAATTTGTATGTGTTAGCTGTTAAGGAAAATTTTGTCCCGAACAGGTAAAATGACTTGTAGAAGCATTCACTATTTTTTTTTTTCAATTTGCAAAACTAGGAACTTCTACGTTTTGTCAAGTTACATATAAATTTGAACGTGATATTTTAGATAAATTTATATAGCAGTGTTCTAGGAATTTAAATGATCTGTCTGGTTTCAGTATAATCAGGAAGTATGTGGTGGTATTTTCAATAAACACGTCTCTGAAATTAATGTGATTCAGTAATATTTTATGCTACTTCATCACTCCATAGAAATATAAAGTATATAGTAAAAACAGATTTACTTATCTAAAAACATACAAATAGATACCAAGATGATTGTCATCAGTAAAAAAGAAGTTATGAATTATTTTCTGTTGGCAGGCAACAAATTCGTTTGTGGTCCGTAAAAATATTCCCTCAACGGTGCCAGAGTGGCACGCAGCTAATCCCGAGATCAGGAGATGCCACGGTACCAGAAACTGCAATAAAACTTCATACATACCACAAAATACGCTTTTAAAATTTTCAACTGGACTACACGGTTGCTATAGATGTGAAGTGGGAGGTGATTTATTGAAGTGCAATGTGAGAGGTCGTGTGGAGTGGGAGGTCGAATGGTGTAATGTGTGGGCGTGGGATAGTGTAATGTGTGGGGTGGTATGGTTTGGTGTGATGTGGAAGGTGAGGTGGAGTAGTACGATGTGGTATGGGAATACAGTAGTGTGATATCATGTGTAGGTAGGATACTGTGGTGTACACTAAACCACACCTCCCACATCATCCCACTCCCACACGTTACTGCACCGCAACGCAGTATCCAGACGTCAAACCACTCGAGCACAACACCACACAAGACCAACAACACATCACTCCACACTACCCCTTCCAAACATCACAGCAGAACACAACACTCCCAATTTATTGTTTACAGCCCCACACCACACCACCCAAGCACCACATCATACCAAACCACCAACACATTACACCACACTACCCCTCCCGAACACCTCAACACAACACTCTCACTTCATAGTTTCCACCCACTAAACCACACACTCCACCTCATTTCCCACACCACACCACATCACACTACCCCACCCCCACACCATACTATATTATCCCTACACTACACCACCCAACTCCCACACTAAACCTTTCCCCCCAGCTGCCACACCACACTAATTCCCTCACCTCCCACACCACACAGTGACTGTTTGCATGTCTGCTTTCTTGAATCTCTCATAATACTATGTAAAGTGTGATCCCTACAAAATGGAAGAAAGAAAAAATAATAATTCGGCAACGCACACGAGATTATTCAAATGAGTAGATTTAATATGTTAGCAATGACTGAATAAAAAAAAAATACAGCTTCTTTAACAGCCGGTAGTTCCTTTTCTTCATGGATGAATTATAAACAAGTTCTCCATGATTTCCACATGTCAAGGATATCATCACTAGATTTCATTTGACCTTCATGTAGGCAAACCTTCTCAACCCATATACTGTCAGCTTTATAGGAAAAGACTCAAAGAACTGTTACTTTTGAAATTTGCTTGTCAGGAATTTCCTAGATCGGTATATCAGTATCGTAATACGTGACTTAAGTGTAGATGATTAAGTGCGGGGGTAATAAACGGTATCCAGCACGAAACATTTAAGTGAAGTGAAATGAGGTGGAAAAATATCTCATAATTTTCATGTGTGTAAATATATTGTAGATAACATTTTGATAATTAAAACCTAGAAAAACCATATCATTTTCATTTCTTCCAGTTCCCAGTTCTGAGCATATATGAATAGTGAACATCGAAGTCGCTCATGCCAGTGTCTATTGTTTCACGCTACCAAAGTAATAAATAAGGGAGGCTAAATATT
>JAGKTI010021814.1:0-15562 GCA_018397915.1 Birgus latro | reverse complement strand
CTCTCTCTCTCTCTCTCTCTCTCTCTCTCTCTCTCTCTCTCTCTCTCATTGAGATAGTACTCTTATAGATTAACTGCATATGCATTGTCCATAAAACATCTTTTATTTCTGTGCTGTATCTTACCAGATACATAGTGGAAGTGGAGGGTCCTCGGGCACTGTTTCGGGGCTTGGGTCCAAACTTGGTAGGGGTGGCACCCTCCCGTGCCATCTACTTCTGCTCATACTCTCAAATGAAGAAAATCATCAATGCCAACACAACCCACCCAGATTCTCCTTTAGTACATGTTCTGTCTGCATCATGGGCTGGTGAGTACAGTTCTATTTATTTATTTATTTATTTATTTATTTATTTTTTCAGTGCAGGACAGAAGTAGATATCATGTAACTTTTTATACAGCACAGAAGTAGACTTGTCATGTAACACCTCACAAGAAAACACTATCACAGACAGTATATATATATATATATATATATATATATATATATATTAAATTACTCTTGAGAGATTAAGCTTTATAGCTAATGAAGCAATATTCAATACTGGCAATCAGTCATTTGTTGCTGGAAAATGCATATTTATTGTGGCGGAATTTTAACTTTGGTCTGGATTTGATGCCAGTTATACTTAAGCACTGAAAGTCACTGCATTTAAGATTAGTTGTAGCTGTGGATAAAAAAGTAAGTACCAGATCTCAGTGAGTATTCTTGAGCCTAAGAGTAGTGAATCACACTGTAGTAAAGTACAGTAATAAGAATTTTTAAATGTTTCTTTTATATTTAGCAATGTCTGTTGCATTTCGTTGTTAATACAGTACATATAAAATGGAGCAGACAGCTGGAAGCTGTCAAAGCAAATGGTGAAATTTTTGTTACCCATTGCTAATTGTAGCAGGGGAGTCTAGGGCTTTTATTACAATAGAACATAGACCAGTTGTAGTCCTGTTATACTGCACAGTAATAGGGTTGATGGTTCAGAATCGTCAAGACCTGAAAAATACCCTTGAAGAACAGACCTGAGGCTTTCGTAGCAGTCAAAGGGTTGCATGTGTGTATTATAATGGCCAGCTTGCACACGCTTGACAATGATGGGCAGCTGTTTAGTACAGTACTTTGGATTTTCAAACCAAAGAATTCCACTTTCTGGAGAAGTGACATGCTCTTCCCAGTGCTTACCCCACATGGGTATAGAAATAATTTTTGAACTGAGATAGTAGGTAGTCTGCAACTTACCAAGTAGTCTGCAACTTTACCTGGAACTGACATAATATACATACAGTACATGCATACATAAAAAAAAGATATGCTGCAGGTGATGTTTTCCATGGACTGACATCCAAAGTCAGCCATTGCCAAACATTTATTGGAAGCTGTTGGATGAAAGTAATCTAAAGTTATGAATTAATATTTGTAATGATATGAGAAAATTTGTTTGGGCTTTGTTTATGTGTGGTAGAATGTTACCTGCCTATGAGGGATTATTGAATAGGTTTAGTTACCAAGCTTGTAGCCACACAATTATTTAAGTCTAGTCGAAATTCAGGCAACCACTACGTATTAGTCAGTTCATATGTTTGACCAAGTTCTGTAAAGTGAAAACATTGACTGTAATAAATTTGTTCGTGACTCAGTCCAGGATGCCAAAGCTTGGAATGTGGGTGGGGGAATTTACAGCCCTCCAGCATTGCCACCATTTACCTGTGAGGATGGGCATGGAACACAAAACTTCATTTGTTCTCCAGTTCCAGGTAAACACATGCGAGCATCGGGAGTCATAGAATTGTGCAGTGCAAAATTTCATGATCATGTCATTACCAGCCTGGGGCAAACAGATGAGTGTCAATTTCTTTGTGCTCTGCTCATTTGCACAGAGTAGAACTTGTTGGTTCCTTGCATCTGAGAGCCACATCTCTCCTGTTTTTAACTTTGAGGAAGGCTGTTGGTCATTAATTTCCATGTCACAGCAGTGTATTTTAGTCTTCCCTCCACACAGTGTGTTATCAGGGAACATGTTTTCGTTGTCAGTTACATTCGTTTACACAGTACTTGTGAAGGGACAGCGCTGTCTGGGTGGTTAGTATAGTACGGTAATCGTGATGAGTTGCTCAAGGTCATGGATGCTTATCCAAGCCGTGGCGGACATTTAAAGCGGGTATTGCAATGTTTGCATTTTGTTCGCACTCTGCTGGTTGTACCCGATGGCATCATACAGATTCCTGACACACAAACGTATCCATCCCAGCACTGCCTATTTTATGCATTACTCATCCTTCAGACACCCATTTCCAACTACAGTGTGGAAAGGGGTTAATTCTGACTGTGACTTCCGTAGAGGAGATGGACCGGTCCTACATTGGACAGTACGTCTTAGGAAAAGATGTTTGTGAGCTTTCTCAGCCGACTAGAATATGGGCCATTGACTTCACGTGGACTTGAAAAACTATGAAGTTCTAAGGCGCAGTAATCATAAAATGGTTGAGGGGTGCTGCTTAAGTCTTACGTGTACGTAGGTTTTGGTGGTTCACAAAAATCATTGATCCAAGATCCAACTACAGTAGCTGCAAAGTTGGATGATTAAAACAGGATACACAAGAAATGATTGTAGTTGTAGTTAGAAATGTGTTACTCATGTCATTACTTTCTCACCAAATTAACGCAAGTGTTTGAGTGCATGTATTGAGTGAATAATTTGCAAAAAAAAAAAAAAAAAGTTCCCCCTTACCAAGGTGCTAGGACCCAGTAAGTGATTGATTTCGAAGTAATTCCATCTTTATCCATTTTTTTCCGTACATTACTTGGTATCCCATTGTTATTGATGCAAACCATGTTGATATCAGAACGGTACGGTACGAATAACATACAAGATAAGGTGCTATGAAGATTTCTATGCCACCCAAAGTATGGCCCCAGAGCGAGGAAAGTCTTAGATAGTTGTAATTAATGCGCATCACACCTTTTTCCAAACTGATAATATAATGTTCCTGCTTACTAAGGCAGTGCTTAGGGGGAGCGATTTTCAACTGCGTAGAATAGCAGCAGCAGTGGAGTAAGTGCTTTGCATGAAAATCTAAAATCCCAAAAAGGGAGGGGGGGGGGAAGGCTTGATAACTAACCTCCCATATACTGTATATGTGGGTGCTGATTGTGTAAGGGATAAGAGGAAAAACATGGTAGGTGGGTAATAATTGGACCATCTGTTAAGCCGAATGTATGAACTAGTGTAAAGAGAGCAGTGGTTGAATGATGAGAGCGGCAGTGATGGTGGTGGTGGTGATGGTGGCGTTTCCAGTGAGGGGCATAGGGTCCGTTACCGCGTGGTGAAAGGGAGCCGCTTCTTTTCTCTTCTGCCAAGCCGAGTTGCACAGTTACCCACTGATGAAAGTAAAAGTAACTCTGGGGCGCCAATATGAAAAATAAAAAAAAATGTTTTAGTTTGTCATGATGTATGTAATGAGGCACCAAATTCTCAGGAGAGTGTGAACTCAGTAAATTTATTTGAATCGTTAATAATAATGTAAAGTGCTGATTTTTAAAACCATTTACAATTTTCATAATTCGCAATCACGAACCTAAATCATCGATCAGCCGTTGAATAGCATGTTTTTCGCTCGAGGTAGGTACAATGAATGTAAATTTTAGAAATTGTAGTACAGTGTTGGTAATAAGAGACTCTAGACACGCATGTTTGAGGAAGAGGAGCATTTACATATTGTACAGTTACGTTCTGTTGCGTCGTGCCCTTCAAGGTTAATAGGAAACAAGCACGGTATCATTGACATAAGCTAGTTACCGTCTAATATCCTCACTAAGTTGGGAGTGTTCGAAGGTAAATTATGGAGATGAATTCGTGCACGGGATTCTTAGTTCAGCGGCAAGTATATATCTGTATAAATCATGTGCTGAAATAGAATCTTTAACATTAACAGAGAGCGTTATATAATAACATAACAAAACGCACTGTCTGGCACCCAAACATTTGAAGAAAATAGCTCATATCACGTCACGAGTCATAAATTTTGCATTTTTGCCCTTGTAGCAGTATCGTAATGTGTGTAAGTCAGAAGTCAAACAGGAGTGTCCAGTGTGTACTGTGATGCAGCAACGGTTAATACGTAGCTTTTGGACATCTATGAAGTTTTTATTTGACGTCAGAAAGGTGATTAGGGTTTCGATACGAGTTGCCAAGTAGAATATTTATATTCATTTATTGTGGATGGCTTACGAGAAAATTTTGATTTTCACGTGACTCAAAGACAGACTGTGAAGGACAGACAAAACATTCGCCCACGAATGTGTATCGTTCTTTGTCACTGAACGAGATCAGTAATATATGCTAAAATAAAATGGTTGCAGTTTACCTCGCCAAAATCTAATATGTTCAAGCCACATATCTCGGGACACTGCCCACAAGGTTTGAATACAATTTGCTTACTTGATATTGAGGTATTTTGGTAAAAAACACACACACATGCAGACGATTACATTATCTCCTCGTAAGGCGGGGTGATAATAAACAGTAGAGATCCTATATGGAACTTGAAGATTTTATTATTAACTGTATCTGCTCGTATATGGAACTTAAAAATTTTGTTTTCATTTCCGTAATTGATCTGTAAGAGGTTCCAGACTGATAGCCATCTCTGAGAGAGAGAGAGAGAGAGAGAGAGAGAGAGAGAGAGTGATAGGGGTGTATCTGTATTTCTTGCTTGTAACCGAGCTTTGGATATCGGTATTAGATAATGGATTTCGAGTTTCACTTTCCTGTATTTGCATTTTTTTCCATCATTATAGATTCCAGAATGCCTTCATAAGAATGGAGACATCTGAAAATATGGAAAGAAGTAAAGAGAAAGAATATAAGTGTGCTGTAATATTTTTTTCTTATAACGATGAATCTAGAATGCCTTGTTTTTAAAATAAGGATGAAAGCATTAGAAACAAGTGGTGCCAGGCACAACTAACCTCATCCGACAGCAGTTATTTTTTTGCTCTTAAATACTGAATTGGTATTTCCATTTAGTGTCATTAAACAAGGTAATGGCGCAAGTGACCTTGCAAGGTCACTAAGGTCAAAGGTCATGATACCAATTAAAAACCCATATGGGACTTCCCATATATTGTTAATAATACGGTAAATATCTGCAACCAGTTTCGAGTTGTAGCCCCCTGAATAGCCGTGACCTTGAGTTGACCTTTATCACTCAAGGTCAAAGACCTTGGTGCCAGATGAAAGCCCGTATGAGGGTTCCTGTATGTTGATAATAGTAAATGTCTCTGTCTTCAACCGGTTTCATAGCCCTTTGAAAATCCGTGACCTTGATTTTGTCCGTTCAGGGTCACTCGATTACCTCCAAATTTAATCACTTCCTCTTGGGACCAGTGCCCACATATCCTGAAGATTTAATATAACGTCATTCAGCTGTTTTTCCTTAATATTGCCAACGAACAAAGAAACAACAAAAATCAGTACCTCGCCGGACTTCGTCTCGGGCCAGGTAAATATTGAAAAAAGGTTGGATCATTATTCGTGTCGCTGGCATTAAATTGTATTGGAGGAGTTTTATTATATGTGTAACATTTTACCTTTGGCCTTTAGCAGTCGTAGTGCATATTCTTATACACACTTCAGTGTCCCCATATTCATCGGTCACAACCCAGTGGATTGCAGGCCGAAATTTTTCTGCTGCCAACCATCCTCCTTTTTGGGGACAGGGAAGGAATGTGGGACGTTTGTATAGGTCAGCCGTGGTGCCGATCAAATGAAGCGACTCTTCAGCACCAATACTAGGCACAGATAAAATAGTCGAGTCTGTGTGTGTGTGTGTGTGTGTGTGTGTGTGTGTGTGTGTGTGTGTGTGAGCCGCGTCTAGTCGCTTCAGTCCGCTGACCCGTTATATTTGCTGTCTTCAGATAATAAAGTATATCCCACCCAAGTCAGAAAGGTCTACCTGAAGCCGAATAAAATCGTCTGGAGGTAACTAGGGTAAGGCAGAAAATACGTTATCAAACTGAAGGGGTTAAAGATGAGAGATAGGATGTTTGCTGGAAGGGATGCAGTGTATTGATCTTCCAGAGGTTGTCAGCAAAGGCATCTGGAGTTACCTGCGCGTTAAGTTTATACTCTGCTGCTTTAACATGACCTAAAATTGCCGTAGTCGTCTTGAAAGCTGAGCCGTAACAAGAGAGTATTACCAGAGTACGGTGTTGGTCGCGAAGTGTACAACAATAGTATTGTCTTTATTCTTTCACTAAGTCACGGACAATAAGCTGTAAAAGAACAAAATCGCTAAATTATAGTGTATGACCAACCAGACAAGTTAGGATTTTTTTATTTTTTTTTATTTTAATACCATTTACTTGGGAGCTTAGTATTGAAATGTAATCTTCTGTGAGTAGCAGCATTGCGAAATAATTATGACTGCATTTATTTGATACAGGTTACTTGTACTACAAAATTCTGATATGTGCAGTTAACTCGCAATGAATATATGTTTATAAGGCAGAATTCCTGTTTGTCCCGGTTGTGCCAGTGTTTTTGTGTTTATGTTGGCAGGCCCGGGTGGTTGCAAAAATAGGGAGTTAAGACAAGCCAGGGTAAAGATTTGGGTCAGCAGTGCCGGTCAGCGTTCAGGTTAAATGGTTTCGCATTCTCACGGGCGTGGGGTTCATTGGGAAGTGCCACTCCGTCCTGGGCGAGTAGTCCCGTCAGCTTAGGAATCTTTCTAGCACCTCTCCCATATATCTTTTTGGCTCGTATTGTCGTCAGGTTAGGCGCCTTTAAATACCTCCACAAATCATGTATCCTCTTCTGTATTAAAACATTCTGCCGTTGGTGTTTGCATAAATTGCATTCTGCAGATGAATAACCAACCCTATACGTGAATACAGATGAGAAAGTGGTGTAAGAAAGCTTCTTACAGAAGGCATATGAGACTACGGACTTCGGTCTTTCTTGCTGGCGCCATAACCAAGATGGTATATGGGGCGGTTGTCCCTTGGCTTGCCTGCAGCTTTTCATTGCTTATCTGTTTGTTGTCCATCGTATGCTTATAGACTGTTCTCAGATCGTTCTGCACGAGGACGTCGTGTATTCTTACCTCCACCAAACTATGTTGTTCTGTTTGGGAAGACATTTTTAGAAGAGGAAGTTTTGTATGTAGTCTAGTTAACCCCTAGACTACTACGAGTGCTTCCTAAATAAATATATTTGTTAGGTGGAAGCCCGGTGAAAATGAAACGTAATCTATCCCAGTATTTTCGGTCTACCTCCTCCCTTTCACGTTACAATTACTTTAGAAATAGCTACTGGATATAAATGAGCACTTGCAGTGCCGTTAGATCACTTGAGCAAAATGGGATATAAATATGAACTGGGAACAGTTGAAATGACCCACATCATTGCACGTAAAGTGAAGACTTACAGTATGCTTAGTAGCTGTGTGATTGTTTTGGAAGCCTTTCTTTTGCCCATGCTAGGATGAGTATGCGGTAGGACGTTCCTCTTGAAGTTCACTGTAATCCTAGTGAACCAGTTCAGTTTCATGACTCATATTTAAATCATTTCTGGTATCTCCAGATAATTTTGTTCGTCTTATACAGAAGCTCTATTATTGAAAGGATTAATGAAGAGTAGTTAAACCCCACAGTTCGAAAAAATCTCTCCCGTCGGTATAAAATCTTAAGGAGAAAAGAATAAACCAGATTGAATGGGTAGCTCCTGTCGTGATTAAGACAACGTTATTCAGCTGTGTATTTGCGGAATGTAGTTCGTTTTTATTTGAAACGTGCAATATTAAGAAAAATATGCTGCGCTCCGAAGATGGCATCACCGGATTTCGAACGTCATTGCTCGCTGTCTGATTATTTGCGATTATGGAGTGAACCAGTGTCCATGTCTGCAGCCGAACGTCAGGATTCTTTTTAATGTGACGGATTACCGTCTATCCACATTCCCGGAGAGAGAGATAGAGAGAGAGAGAGAACTTTGGGAAGCGTTCATCGAGCCACTTACCGCTTTGGCGGACGTAAGGGGTGCTGTGGTTGAACCACTCTCGCATCCAGTCGGCCCAGGCGGGCCGATAACACTTGGTTCACAAGACTACACACACATCCAAAGCCACTTCAGCTCACCACTCACACTTACGAGCACTTCTCTCCCTACATACAATCTCTGCAGAGCACCACATGTTGGTGGAGATACAGATACATAGATGATAGACATAGATATAGAGGGAGAGAGAGAGGAAGTGCAGTTAACTAAAAGTATATTGTAACTACCTATCGCACAGTTGCGAGAAACCCTGTGTGTGTGTGTGTGTGTGTGTGTGTGTGTGTGTGTGTGTGTGTGTGTGTGTGTGTTTTCGTCTTGGCCCGCGCGTCCGTCCTTGGTCATGGACGAATGGCTGTTGAATACAAAATATTCCTCACCAGCCTTCTGTCCCTGTAGTGTAAGATAGTTGTGCTTCTCTCTCTCTCTCTCTCTCTCTCTCTCTCTCTCTCTCTCTCTCTCTCTCTCTCTCTCTCTCTCTCAAGTCATAGGACGCATTTGCTGAGCACGGAATATAAACGACAACTTCCATGGGCTAAAGGGGTTGATATAGCTCAGAACATTCAACGTGGATATTAAACTAAGTGGTTTGTTTTTATTCATAGATGCCATTTTGTAAGTTACTGCATAGCGTTCATGTAGTTACTCCAGGCTTTGTTCAAGAGCTTACAAGACTAGAACTGCACGACCACCATTTGTGAGCTGAAAGAGGGACATGGAACAACTGTTGACTTGTTGCCTGAAGTTGCAAAAATATTATCGTTGTTTATGAGGTTGTGGTGGTGTCTGAGTGGTGTTGGCGAGGCGTGAGTGGGTGTGTGGTGCGGTGTGGTGGTGTGTGAGTGGTGTTGGCGAGGCGTGAGAGTGGGTGTGTCGCGCGGTCTGGCCTCGTGCTGGCTCAGCTGGTCCTGGCGGAAGGCCTAGTATTGTCATAGTGGGGTTAGGAGGAGGGTGGAACAGATGCGAGGTTCAGACGGCGAAACAGAAGACGGTGGTAGCAGACTGTGGGATGTTGTAGGTTAGGACAATTAATAAAAGACACAGATGGTCGAACAGGTAATGGTTGCAGACATTGGTGTGGTGGAGGTTAAGAGAATTACAAGGCGCAGATGGTGGAACAGAAGACAGTGGTAGTAGACGTTTGTATGGTGTAAGTTAGGAAAAAATATAGAAGGCACAGATGGTGGACCAGACTGGCTGTAGATGTTGGTATCTTGTTGGCTAGGACAGCTACAAGACTTAGATGGTGAAGCAGAAGATAATGGTAGTCAGTGATATGGTTTAAGTTTGGTTTGATTGTTGCGGACCGGCGTTTACTTCTGTGTAACCACCAGTTAGACTTAGTGACAGTACGGTCAAAATTGAATGAAGCCCCGTGCAACCCCCCCCCCAAAAAAAAATGAAACCAGAATCAAGCCAAAAAATTCACAGACCAGTCGTAGCATTGTGTTGTCCCCTACCCACCCGCTTTGCTCTTGGGGTCGTTGTTCTATGTGCCTTTGAATATTTCACAAGACCTCTTCCTTAGCTATTTAATTTGCACATTGCACCTCTTTGGGTCGATATTAAAACTATGTAAGAAACATACACGACAGTGTTGAAGTGCAGTATGCCTAGTGGATTGCTGATAGAAAGGTACTATCGAGCCTCCAGTGCCACCTTCAGTACGGTCCTTTGTTGATGTCAAACTTCTTACCATATGAATAAAATGGGAGGGAGGGGAAACAGGAAAGAGATTAAGTTCTTTCTTTCTCTAACGTTTTGGATTGTACACTTGGTCAGAAATGATCTTTACACTGGTGACCTCTACATACGTGTGTGAGCGTAATGTATTTGATATAATCCTTGCCCGTGTGGTTGGTATGCCTGGGTGTGATACGGACATGGCCTTTGCAGGTGCCAGTGAGATATATATTTGACATTACCTGTGTATAAGGTTGCAGATATTCAGTGGCGTTAGTGTAAAGATCATGTTTGATCAGAGTGTACGCCAGAAAAATAAGTACGGTAACTTAACTCATCCCGTATATCCCACAAACCCATTTCATCCTCTTGTTACTTAATAGTGAAACAATCATACTCTTACCATATACTGGTTGGTAATTTGGGTTTCCTGTAATTTGCAAGCCTGAAACTGGTATTTTTCGCTGTAATATAGCCTGTCAAAGGAACTGATGTATGGAATGATACCCATTCAGTCAAAAGCTGGAAATAATCGCTTGTTGACAGGAAGAATATAATTAAAGTGCCTTGTGATTGTTTTTTTTTTTTTTTTTTTGAAAAATTTTGTGTAACTAAAACTTGACTGGAGGCTTCTGTGATTATTCAGGGGTTTAGAATTGATGCTGAGAAACATTGACATTGTTTACCATATAGGTGTGCGTCAAGGTGTAAGCATAATGTATATATTAATACCGGTTTTGTGTGGGTTTCATGATGAAAATCCCCATCTTGTCTCCTGCGTACAGATCGATGTTGACGATTTGCATTATGCCCGATGTGCGATTCGTTGGAAACTTGTTTAAACGCACCGTATGCCAAAACAGGTTAGCCATTAGTCAGCCACTCCATTAAATACGTAAGGAAACATATATATCTTGTCGCCTTCCGCTTGTATTATTACCGTAACCTCATTTCCGGAATCCTCCTCCTCCTCAGCTCAACTAGTTATCTTTAATTTTCTTTTTAAAAATATATACCTCTTTCATCCTCTCTCTTTTCCTCCAGTTCTACCCTTTGTTTTTTCATACGTCCTTCCCGCCTTCACCTTGTATCAAAATCCTCTTCCGTCATTTTTTTTCCTCCACCCGCTTTCCACTTCTTCCTTCCCATTTCTTGTTCCACTCTTCTTATTTTTCATTTTTTTTTTTTTTTTTTTTGCCCTCGTCCTCCTCTTACTGTTTTACGCTTATATTTTTTTTTCAACTCATGCCTCATCTTGCTTCCCTCCCTATTTTTTTTTTTAGACCAATCTGGAGTGGTTTTCTAGACACAGATGCTTGCGAGAACAGCTGTGAGACTAGTAATATACCGTACTGAATGCTGCTTATGTTGACTGTAGGATTATGTCGGTGGTGTCATGAAATCAACACTAATATAAACAAAAAGACTTGACAATTAAGTTTAACTGTTAAATGTCAGTGGTCTTAGCGAATAGAATGGCTGCTTTTATGAGTACGTAGTATAGAAGAAAATGTAATAACCCGGCATTCTGTTCACCATTACAGTCAGGATAATTGTGTTTTCATTACGCCGTAGTGAGAAGAAGAAAATAAGTGTAGCTTTTCATGTTTTTGGAAACAGTTGTAAGTACCCCAGACAAAACTTATAGTACTCATTCTTCGTGTGATACTGGGAAATACATGTTCGTGCTGTCGTTACTGTAAATAATCCATAGGGAGTCACAAACTTCACCCTTCTCCGGACGTGTCTCATTAATTCAGGTACGAATGAATTACTTTCAGTTTTAAGTAAGTTTCCGATACTTTCTACATTATATCACTCCAACATCAGTGCAGATGGTCAGGTGTTTGAAATCTGATTTTTTAAAATATTCATTTATTGATTACGTCCGCCATCTTGAGGCATCAGCTGTTTAACCGGTAACTCTGCAGTGAGGGACGAGCCGAATGGTTTCTTGTAACATAGGAAGCCATTTACATCGCTGGGTGGTGAGCCTGCCATGGGACCCCTGTTACCTAGGTGAAGACGCAACTGCGGCATCCATTCAGGAACATGACCCCCATAATTCCCACACCTCGTGATGAGGCGCTGCGTACCGTAAGGGAACATCGGTTCACCCCACGGGACAACCTTGCAGGGGCGGTTGCTTGCCTCATGCACTTGATGGGTCTTTTGGCCAGATAACCGGGGTTACTACTGCTTCTACCACCATCCGGCCTTGGGACATTCGTAATTGTCGTGGTTACCAAGTGCTGCTGCGCATCGTTGTGCGCGGGAGTCAAGAGCGATCCTAAGCAGTCCTGTTTCTGGAACAGGACAGCTTTAGTGGAGTCATATTAGGCCTGAGTAGCGTTCTAATTGGCTGTGCTGTCACTCTTACTTTGACTAAAACGTTCTCATTTCTGTATTGGATGCTGAGCCGTAACATGCTGACTTTTGTTAGCATATAAATGCTTCAGTTTATTTAAACGGGAGGATAATATTGCTGTAGCTGTACTGTTGCCTTGAACTAAGTTTTTGTTAAGTCCTTCTTGAATGCAGAACTACAACAAGGTGACTTTCGTTACCATAAATCCTTCAGCATATGATAATGAGGGTAACTGTTGTAGGCCAGGTGGTTCATACTAGCTAGCTCCCATTTAAAGCACATTTTGTGTGTGTGTGTCGTGCGCAGGATTTTTGAAATGTTTTTTTTTTTTTAAACAAACACTTTTTCATAACGTAGTTTATTCACTTTATTTCATTCATTCATTCATTCACCATATAATTCTGTGTTGCCCCATGAGGAGCATAGGCGGCCGGGGCTAGGCAAAGTTGGTCCTGGCATTTAAAATGAGTGACCGGCCTGACTCATCGCTGAGTGGCATTACCTGAGCAGTAAACCCCAACCTCCCCATAGTTGTAAACCTGGACAGGCTCAATCCATTTAGAGCGCCTTAATTACCCACTAAACTGAGTAACGAAACATGGTAAACATAGGTACTGTAACTTACTAAAGTACTGAAAGGATTCAAACTCAGGGTAGTTATATACCGGTACTGATCTCTGCAGAACCTTGAAAGTGAAATAAAGAATTCGGTCGTTTACTTGATATCGTTCACCAAAGATTACAGAAAAAAACAAGAGATAACACTTCACTCGCTGATTTCTGACAGTAAAGTACGGTAACTCACTGTGCACAGAAGTACCGTTTTTGTACCCTTATGAAACATTCTAGAAATTTCCACTACGTTCTACAAACTTCAGTATTATTCAGTACCGGTAGCCTTCCATGACCTTCCATTTATTCTCTTTGGTAACAACACATTCTAGGACCTTTGTGAAACTTTTTAATTCATTCTTTCATATATTTTGTAGAACTTTTTAACTATTTTTCTGTCGTAACAACAGGATTTAGTTAATTTATTGCGTCGCGTTTCTAGTATTATTTTCATTCGAATTTTTCGTTCTTTCCAAATAAGGAGGCCCCCCCCCCCCTCCCCCCTGTGCGCGGCCCTGGTGTGTGGTGAAAGGAAGTGGAGAGTGAAAAAGTTGTTTACACCTAGCGCAGCGCGCCATTGCGATTGGCGGACGGACTCAATCAAAACGTATGATTAGACAACGAGAGTAAGACTTGGATAGCAACAAAGAATCTTTAGCAACCAGTGTTGTTACCGTTAATTCAGAAATCGTTTGCTGCTGCATCATCCTAATTTATGCTTAGAACTTGGTGGAATTGTTACTGGTGTCATCAGGCACATGAGATTTAGCTTGGTTCATAAGTTATTACCGGGCAGTTTGTTCCGCTTGTGACTGCAACCTTGGCCATGCAGACAGTACTGAGTACAGTGCTCCGTATTACACATTTATATAAAGCATGTCGATATTATTGTGTTTGTAGCATACAATAAACTATTAATGTGGCATGCAGTGTAAATCTCCAATAAAGAATTGCTTCAAAGTTCTCTGCCAGCAAGAATACGGGCTAATGTATACAATGTACACTGTAGTCCGTATTCTTGCTGTACATGGTTGACTTGATTGCTAATTAGCCCTGTAAGTAATGAACGCTGGCAGACCGCAAGAATGGCCACGAGTTAAACGAGTTCGGGACAGTATGCTTAAAAGATGAATACAGAAAGTCATCTGCAGACTGTGAAAGTCGATGTTATTAGAATTGAGATCATTGTGATCATTCGCACTGTTGTGCATGCTCTACTGCTTTTACTCTAACTTGGCCGGGAATTACCATCTTTCTGTCTTGAATGCTGAGTTGTAATAAAAGATTAACTCTGAAATACGGTGCTAGAAATGCTGTGAAGAGGATGTAGAACAGTAGCATTGTCTTTTTCCAACACTGAACGTCGTGAAATAAATTGCAAAAAGGACGATTATCTTGGGCAAGTTGAGATAGTAATTGTAAGTTACGGTAAAAGAAGTATGGTGATTATCCAATAAATGCAAGTAGGTCATTGAGGAAGTTTAAGTGTTCCTTTATTAAGTATTTTAGAAAGAAAATGTCATGTGCTGTCCACTGGGGAAAATATACTGTATAAAATGGCTTCCTGTGGGATAGTTTATGTGGTATGCTAATGACACTGGCTTATGTCTTTATTTCACATTGCCATGAATTGTTGAAGGCAGAGAAGTGGAAGCACATTATAATTGTGTTTATTGGGAAGATGTAAGACTTATGACTTGCCTTGGACCATTTTCAGGCATGTTTTTCCAGAGAGGTTATTTTTAGAACGGTTAGTATCCTTGGTTTAATGGCTTCTTGGAAATAATGACTAGCTGTGGATTCATTATTTTGTTTACGGCCGGGACAAGACCTTCCTTTTGCGGTGGCCGTGGGGTAGTCTTGATTATTTCAAAACATTTGTGCCAGTAAGTTTCTCCAGGAGCTTGAATGATAAATTTGGAACTGGTGTGTGACATCCATTATAAATTAATACGTCATGGAATCTTACGTACTTTTTATTTTATTTTATTAGTTGTATCTTAAATTTTCGTCAAGGGCACCATAACTCTATGTTTGTGCCTTTATCATGTATATTTGAACGAACGTGATATTACTGAGCTTAGGAAATTGTTGACCCAGCTGTAATGGCTACGGCATGTACTGTACTTGTGAGTCTTAGTTGCACGAAGCACTTTTTTGTTGATGATACATTAGGTATTTTGGCTGGAAGATTCATACATGATCGTCCAAGATGTTCGTGCCATAGTCTTGAGTTATCCGGGTTGTTCATTTGCTTTACCGATGACCGTTTGTGTGTGTGTGCGTATGTGTGTGTGTGTGTGTGTTGGGGGGGGGTGACCGTGGAAGGGAAGGGGTGCAGGGAAGTGGAGAGTGAGCCAAGAAGTTGTTTACACCTCGCGCAGCTTTGCGACTGACAGGAACTTATTCCTTGGCTAGAGATTCAGCCGGGAAATCCACAACCAACTTCTAGATTATAGAGCATGAAGAGAAGAGGCATTGGATGGCCGAGAATATCAGGAAGTTTAATCAGATGCAACTGTCATATTGGGACGAAGTAAACAGTATGAACTAATTGTGGTATAAGAATTGGTTAAAAGGGAAGGTGGTTAGGGAAGTGGTCTGGTGTTCTTAAGGACACGAGTTTAATCTCAGATTGGGGCATGGAAGAGTTGGATAATATGAATTTCGATTTAAGAAGTGGTAGAGGATTTAAGGAAGTACAGTGTCGGAGGATACACTTAGAATACAAATTACAGCAGGATACAGTGGCGAATGTGTTGTATTATACATACAAATTGAAGCTTGTGAGATTTTGTGGAGGTGAGGAGTGAGAAAGGCGGATGAGAGTGGAGTGGAGGGATAGGACATGT